>JABMDO010001124.1:0-18264 GCA_014851415.1 Cnaphalocrocis medinalis
CTCATAGTGTTGGGCCAAGGTCTTCACCAGGTCGCAAGCGGCCCGCCGGCGGGTGTCCACGTCGGAGCCCTCTATGTCTCGCCTCACGTACTCCTCGGGATTGTCTCGAACAGCTCCATGTCAGATTCTGTAAATAAATAAATAAATAATAAATAAATGCGCTACACAATTCACACCAATCACCAAAACTAGGGCAACCCCTGTACTATGAGTACCAGATGACGATAATCTGGGGGCGTCAACCCAGAACACCCCGACCCAAGACAACTTAGAAAACAAAATACTGTTATGTATAGTCTCGGACACATCAAGCTATACAAAACTGTCACCTGATTTTAAACCTTATAATATGTTACACATTGAGTTTGAAATCGATTGAGGAAATTCGACAGTTTTGTATAGCTTGACCTGTCCGCCACTGTACCTACAAGCAGAAATTGAACTTATCTATAATATAAAAATGAATCGCAAAATGTGTTGGTAAGCGCATAACTCAACAACGCCTGGACCAATTTGGCCAAATCTTTTTTTTAAATGTTCGTTGAAGTTCAAGGATGGTTTTTACGGCGAGAAAAATTAGAATTACTTTTCCACGCGGACGAAGTCGCGGGCGGCCGCTAGTCTCTAATATATGAGGTCCATATTACGCACTTCGTCTGTCGATTGTAGAAAGTTCTAGAACGATCGAGTTTTAGTTGCACATAAAAGTATGTTTATTTTCGAAAAAATAATCGAATTGATGCAAACAAAACAAAGATTAAGGTCGCGGGAATCCTTTGGATGGACATTGGGAGAGCCACGCTTCGGCATGAATGGGCCCCGGCTCAACCGGAGTAATACCACGTCCTCACAGAAAACCGGCGTGAAGCAGCGCATGTGCTGCGTTTCGCTGCGCGAGTGAGGGTACAGGCCCAATCAGGGGAAGGGGGGTTAAAAGGTAAGTAGCGCACGTGTGACACCACTGGTGTTGCAGGTGTCCATGGGCGGCGGTAATCGCTTACCATCAGGTGATCCATCGGTTCGTCTGCCACCGATATCATAATTAAAAACAAAATGGCACAGGACCGATCTGTGTGGCAAACTTTGAGGGCGGCCTATGTCCAGCGCCAAACCACTAGCAGCATGGCACTTACGAAAGTACAGCGCTATGCCTGCGCACTGATCACAAGTGCCATGTCATCCACTCCCACAGCAGCAATGGAGGCTCTACTATCACTTTGCCCCCTGCCTATCTTCATTCAAAGAGAAGCAAGAGCAGCCATGCTGAGAGCTATGGAGAATGGGTTCAAGACCTGGCACTCACAAGGTATGAAATCCCTACAAAAGGAGCTGCAGGGCATGCCGATCATGCTTATGCCAGGGGACAGCATGATTAAGCAATACCATTTTACAAAATGGTATTCAATTCAAAGATTTAAATCATAGATATGCCCTCGCCATACTTTGACCGCGTCGATTTGAGTCGCACCTCAAATAACCTAGTTTTGCTCAACTGGGATTAGCACGAATTAGTTGCCGTTTGCACTCGGTGACAGTTGTACGATACGGCTGTCTGGATTTTTGACAGGAAAAAGCATTCAAAATGCCTTCATGTGCCTTTTTATTGTGCAAGAAAAATACTACAAATTCAAATTAAGCGAATGGTGTAACATTTCACTCGTAAGTATTTATATTTCATCAATAATTTAATTTATTTTATTTTGTTGACAAAACATCAAAGTCTGATCGGCTAGCGCGTGACAGAGAGAGTATTATTGGCAATTACTGTGAGACAAAAAGAGACAACATCATTATCTCGGTGGCCAATATACTTAGACCCGCTGTAGTACTCAGAACTCAGTTGATAACAGCTCATTTGTTAATGGTTTACAATAACCGGGAAAAGTACGGTAGCGTCAGCAGTTTTAATAGGCATTGTTTTAAAAGCGGTCAGATATAAAATAGCAATTTTATTTCGACTAGAAATCAATAAACATGCAAATAATAATTACGTATTAAGTATTTTTAAGTGAACGTTTATTGTTTTAGATTTCCGCAAGATGCGCGGTTAAAAGAAAAAATTATCAAAGTTATCCAGCGGGATCGAAGGGATGAATACCGGTTACCTGGACAATTTAGTCGAATTTGCTCTTCTCATTTCAAAGAAAATTATTTATATTTGACTCTCCTAGGTCAGCGTAAAGTTAAAAGTACCTATTATATTTGTGTTTCTTCTGTTGTCTTATTCTATAACACAAGTGCTTAAGCTACTTAGTACGGAGTCAGGACATTAAATATGGGGTTGTGTTAATTTATTAATTAATTATAGTAAAAATTACTCATAATTTTTCTTAAGGAATAGTAGGGCAAAGGCCTTTATCATAGAAATCAAGTCATAGCTACTATGATGGGATTAGGCATAATCACCACCCTTTATGCGGTTTTGTGATCAAACCCGATATTCGCTCTGTGCTTAGAGTAATTTATTTGAATAAATAGATACATGTAATGTAACATTTAGAAATAAAATGTCCCATAATAAAATTGCTTTTAAATTTAGGAATTGTTTTATTTTAAGTTCCCAGTATGAAAATTTTGCTGACCGTATTTTATTGTCATAGATAGTGACTTTCGATGACACGCACACGTCATGTCATCAAAATATTGCCTCGTTTTTAGGTGTCAGGGCATATCTATGATTTAAATCTTTGATTCAATTGAGATACCGGACAGACAGGAGTGGACAAATGGCACTCTAGCTGAGTTCCGGTCTGGGGACATTGTGTGGTACACAGACGGCTCCAGAATAAACAACAGGGCCGGCTATGGAGTATACGGCGAAAAACCTAGGGCTGAAATCGCACGAGGCTTAGGGTTGCACGCCACAGTATTCCAAGCCGAATGGCCGCTATAATTTGCTGCGTACATGAAAATCTAAGACGCGGCTATAAAGGGAAAGACATATATATCCTATCAGACAGTCAAGCGGCTCTTAGGGCTCTTAACTCTGCTGAAATTGACTCCAAACTAACAGAGGAGGGAGCCCAGATACTGAACAGTCTGGGCTCCAAAAACAGAGTAACCCTACGTTGGGTACCAGGACACTCTGAAATCGTAGGCAACGAGAAAGCCGACGAGCTAGCAAGGGAGGGAGCATCATGCCCGGTACAACCCCCGGAACCAATACTAGGCATACCCAGGTGCACCACCAGACGCTTGCTAAAAGAGTGGTCGATCGAACAGAGCAAGGAGCACTGGCGGAGATCGACAGGTCAAGCACATGCTAAGGCCTTAATCACAGGATTCTCCAACAAGTTCTCGCTTGAGGCTATAATGCTATCTCGCGAACAGTTGAGGATCCTCACAAGAACTATCACAGGTCACTGTAGACTGAACAAACACGGCTTCAGAACCGGGCTGACCGTGGAGTCTACTTGCAGATTCTGCAAAACAGAGGATGAGACACCCATGCACATCCTCTGTCATTGCGATGCCCTCGGGCACTCAAGAAGCCGAACCCTGGGCAGCTACTATATCGGCCCGGAGGATGTTAAGGCTATCGCTCCCAAGGCTATTATACGGTTCATGATGACCGTGGGCCTAGGAGACGATCTCTAAAAGGGAGCGGAGGACACAATAGATCTTATTGGTCGCAGTGTCCACTCGATAAGAACGCTTCCGAACTAACAAATAATAATGTCCAGCAGTGGACGCTATTAGCTGAAATGATGACTGGGTCGTACCTATTTAAGAATAACTGTACCTCTGAATTCCATGTTAGGTATAACCACTTTCTCACAGATGCTGCTGAGTGTAGCGGGATCTTCAAACAGACTCTTGTAATTATTCTTCTCTGCTATTTTTGCGAGGAATGTCAACGCGTTTGACACCAGCTGCAATCAAATCAAATGAAAATGTAAATTAAATGATCTAATACCAGCAATCACTCTCAAGCCTACCAATCATCCCATCCCAATAGGGGATACCGCGTGTGAAAAATCCGTTAGATGGCGTACTTGAGAACTGAGGTCTTTTTTATATATATATTAAGATGGGTTTGCACTTGACCTCATCTCACCTGATGGAGAGTGACAATAAGGTCTAAGATGTAGCCTATTCACTCTCGACTTAAAGACACCCAAATTGTAGCTCTCTGGAAATACAGAAGCCGGCAAGTTGTTCCATTCCTTAGCAGTTCAGTCCAACTTCGATGGTTGTTTAGTGACATCTCTCGTCAAAAATAATATATGCCACCCTTTTTCCTTCATCGACCCCTCACGATGAAGCTTAGATTAAGGCTGCATGTCCATCGAAACGGATTGAAATCCACCAACAAAAAAAAATTGTTTATTTCTTTCAAAGATGATAATACATATTTATGTATCGTCATCTATGGCTGGTGTCTCCTTTTAAGCAAAAAATGCCAGTCATTAGGTGATAAAACAAAGTGAATGTATGTTCAAGATCTCACCGCGTCGTACTTCGGCTGCGAGTTGGTGGCGAGCAGTACCGTCCAGACGGCGGTGACGAAGCCGGCGGCGTGCGGCGCGAACTCCTCCTCGTACTTGAGCGCGTACAGCGACGCGCACTCGCACACCTCGGTGCGGAGCTGTTCTAGTACGCCTGGCTTGTCGTCGTCGGCCTGGGAGAACAATTTGTTTTTAGGCTAACGCTTGACAATCCCAGTAGGCCTAACATGCGTACCGGGACAAAATTCTGTTGACTCTCGTTTGCGAGAGCGCATCCTTCAATCCCGCTCATAGCTCAGTCAGGTGAGCGAGAAGCAACTTGCGCCGGCGCAATATGAGTGTCGACAAAATTATCTCGGGGCGCGCATCTTAGCCCGGCTGGGCGTGGGGGCAATTGGGTATTTGACTAATCTCGATATAGTAAAAAATATTGATACTCTATCAAAATATTGGTAAATAAGAACCAAGGGCCAACATTTTCAGTTTAAAATATAACGTCTAGCTGGTTTTGTGACCATTTAAAGTTTCATGGGCATGTCCGTTTTTAAAGTATAAAAATAAAAAATATATATATATTATTGAATTACCCATATATTTTACATCAACTATTATCATAAAACCATTTACTTAAACGAAACATTTGATATAGCTACCAAACAAAATTTACTAGACGCGCACACAGGAGTCTAAGTTGTGACGTCACACTTCAATTGCCAAAAATATAATTATGCTCTTAAAGTTGTTATATTTCAGGTAATAAATAAATAAAAGGTCAGGTTCGATCATAAAATCCCCTCAATTTAAGAAACATTGCTGAAAGAGTTACTTGATTCTCATTTGAATTACCTAAGATATCACAACTTTAAGAGCACATATTTTGGGCAAGCCCAAAAACGCTCTATACAAATGGCTACTGACGAGTGACGTCACACCTTAGTATCTTGTATGCGCGTCTAGTAAATTTTGTTTGGTAGCTATAATAAATGTTTCGTTTAAGTAAAAGGTTTTATAATATTTGGTGTAAATCTCTGAGGCTAGCCTACAGAGCCTCGATCACCGATCAGCACAAAGTATGAGATGTTGTATTATATTTTAAGCTTTTGCCCGAAGCTTCACTCGCGCACTTTCCTAAAATTGTGGTTATAAAGGGGCAAAAAGTAGCCTATGTTATTCTCCATCTCTTCAATTACATCCACTTAAAAATCACGTCAATTCGTCGCTCCGTTTCGCCGTGAAAGAAAGACAAACTTACAGACAGACAGACACACTTTCCTATTTATAATATCAGTATGGATTGCTATTAATAGTTATAATAACTTACATCAGTCTCCAAGCACGGAACCTTAATTTGCAGCAAGTTCAGTAAGTTAGGCATCCATATAGGCATGTTGTCTTCAAAGAACTCCGGCAGATCCTGGTAGTTGAGCGAGTAGAAAACCTTGCATATCAGCACTAGGGACCCATAGATTACTCGCAGGGCTTGAGGGTTATCTGCATGCTTGTTAGTCAGATCTATTGTTGCCTGAAAATTAAAAATAGTTTTTATAAATAAACTAGTGGCCCGCGCTCACTTCGTTTCGGAAAAGCAGTTCTATCGTCTACCAATAGATGGCGCTGGGAGTCAATTACATCGCGCAAGTGTTTCGTGTTTTCTGATTACTTATAAGCCCTGACGTGGACTATGAGATTTACCTCTTTATTAATAGTATAGGATATAGGATAGATTGAGACAAAATCACATACTACTACTATGTCCTGTAGGCCTAACATGCGTACCGCGACAAAATTTTGTCGACTCTTGTTAGCGAGAGCGCATCCTTCTATCCCGCTCATCGCTCAGTCAGGTGAGCGAGATCACGCGCGGACACAATACGAGCGTCGACAAATTATCTCGTGGCGCGCATGTTAGCCCGGCTGGTCCTACTAAGGTTTTCTCTTGTGCTATGGAAACCAGAAACACAAAGAAACATTATCACTCACCACAAATAAATCAGTGAGAGGCTTGGCAAAGTTCTCCAGCACATGTTTGATCTCCTCCCACAGCTTCTGAGACTTGAACTCATACCTGTATCTTTTGAACAGGGAGTGTGCCGTTCTTAGGATGCCATTTATGACGTGGAAGTCACCTGAAAGGAGCACCAACTGTATAATTTGCATGTAAGAGTGACCACAGACTAGCGTCCTTTGAACGTTGTCGTCATTCGTCTTTGAGATGGCGTTGCTTGAGCGCGTAGACGCAACGCTTGAAAACGCTAGTGTGGGGAGGTTGCCAGCCGCTTAGGTGTTGATGATTATACCTACATTTTAAACTCACCAAACCATCATATTGATTAGATTAGGTTAGAACAGTGTCCAACAAAAAATCTTGAAATTCTTGGGTGAGTTTTTTTAGGTGTGTAGCCACCTAAGCCGGCAAGTCGCCGACGCGACGCTCAAAGTACGCAAGTGTGGGGTCACTTTTATAGCTACAAATTCAGGGACTCTTTTTCCTGGTATGGCCATATAATGAAAAGAGAGGAGGAACATAAATGGTTTTAAACTTTAAGATGGAACCTCGAAGCTATATTTATGTTTCACCATTCATGACACTTGGCAATAAGAAAGCTACGGAGGAACGAATTTGATGCCTAACTAAAGGAGCGGATAATTGTAACTAGCGAACGTTGGAAGCTGGGTTACCTCCACCCCACTGTAGTATCCATACTAACATTATAAATGGGAAAGTAACTCTGTCTGTCTGTCTGTTACTCTTTCACGCCAAAACTACTCAACGGATTTAAATGAAATTTGGTATACAGATAATCTAGACCCTGAGAAAGAACATAGGCTACTTTTTATTGCGAAAAGGGGGTTGTAAGGGGTTGAAAGGGGGGTAAAAAGTTACTCTTCCACGCGGACGAAGTCGCGGGCGGCCACTAGTAGGCTCATAATTATGAATTAGTTTAGTAGAACTATGGTTTAGGCAGAGCCAACCGATGGGCCGACGCCCGGTAGGCCGATGCCCGGTAGGCCGACCTAGGTATCGCTGAAAAGACCTCGTCAAAAATGATCTGCGAGAATGTTAGGCCAATGACTGGCAACAAGTACTGCAGGAACTGCAGGATCAACCTAAGTTGCACTTGTTTCGGATGCCAGGACTCGTTTCAAGTCGCTGAGCCAGTGGAATGAATGAATGAAATCTTTATTTGACACAGTAAGACGGAATAAGTAAGTAAGTGCTTTGGTGTCAAATAAATGTTTTTCTATCCTATTCTATAATCAATTATGTCACTAAAGTTGTCGTAATATGAATTCTACTGTAAGCCCTTCTTACCTGTGGCAAACTTTTCAACCATTTCAGGTATGAGACTAGGCCACTTCTCCGGGAAGTCGCACTTGCCAATTATGGACATGGCATCGCTGAACTGCCTCTGAATTGCCTCCGGTGACTTCAACATGAGTGACACGATAAGCGTTTTGATTGTAGTTCGGTCTGATATGTGTATTCTGTCAGCACCATCTTCGTCCTAGTGAAATAACAATTATTTATCATTAAACAAATAAAATAAAATAAATAAATTGAGACAACATCACACACATTGTCCTGGTCCCAAACTAAGGTTTTCCCTTGTACTATGGAAACAACGAAAGAACTACAAACACCCAGACCAAACACAAATATCTGTTTCATCAACAAACATCAAAATCATCAACAAAAATAAAATATGTTACCTTTAATCATATTGCTCTGGATTTATCAAATCAGTATTTTTACCTCCGATCTACTACATTTTCTTGTAGAAGGTGCATGTTTTTATACACTAAGTTTGCTCAATCCTAAATTCATAAACTACGCAGAATCAAAGTCAGTTCAACATTGTTAAAATATACTAAATAAATAAATGTAAAAATATACATTGTACAGCTATTGCCGTGGGAACGTATAGGCTATATTTTTTATCAAATCTTTTAGAGCTGTAAAATCTAATCAAAAGTATACAACTTACAACAGCCCAGTTTCTTTTGATGAAGTTCTTGAATGCAATAGATGCCGCCACCCTGATTGTCATGTCCACACCATCTTTGTCTATGAGATGAAGCAGGAGGATTGCATAGTTTTGATTCACTTCTACACCTTCTAGGAACTTCTCAGCTGTGAATAAATGAGTAAATCAAATCAAATTTATTTATTATCAAAATATATTACACAGAATAATTTTCGCTAGTCCTCACACTAGGCTAGGCCTGTCCTGTGAGGAACAGTCAAAAGAACCAGTAGTCAATATTCAATACTTTATTGCAAAACCATAAGTGTTTGAATTGAATTTTTTTCAATTCAAATAATTTTATTCAGACATAGTGGCCCGCCCTCACTTCGCTTTGGGACCGTAATTCAGAAATGAACCAATAGATGGCGCTGTGTCCAATTGCATCGCGCAAGCGTTTCGTCTTTTCGGTTTACCTATAAGCCTTGTCGTTGTCTATTGAAGTTATCTCTTTATAAATAGTATAGACAAATACTCAGCCCATACAATATTAAGGTTATAAAATAGCAAGTCAGCACATCACATTAAAATTAACAAGATATTACATTAAAAATTAAAATAATCAAAGATCACATTCTTATAAAATGTGAATTTAGAGATTAAGTTAATAATTGGACATAGTTTTGCAAACCAGAACCAAACCTCAATTCAGATCAAATTGAGTCTGTATACTTTAATAGACTCTTTGTTCATCACGTACAATGGACCGAAAGAGAGTCTAAGTGCGAAAAATGGAGTCCACTTTACATTACATTACATAGACTCTTTGTTACGGTATCAAGTCATATCAAGATTTTATAGCTGGCGGCATAAAAGAATAGCGATGACCGTTTAGTTTTTGAATTGTTTATTGGTTTCTGCGCGCTTAAGGTCATCGCTATTGTTTCATGCCGCAGACTACACAAGACAGGGTGAGAAACATTGGATATTCAAGCAAAACCAATGTCACCAAGGTTTTCACCCATTCAACTAACAAAACGTGAATCAGAAAGGTGACAATTGCTACCCAAAAGACGGCAGTTCACATTTTTGAAGAAATCAGTCTCTTTAATCTGATATTTATTTATTATAATTTTTTGTACACTTAAAGTAGGTGTTACGGCATAGGGTGCCTTGGTGCTTATAAGGTGGTATGGGATTCACAGTAATAAAGAAAGTGAACACGAAATTCCAAACAACAAATTCCAAAGTGAACATAAAATAAACAGTGGTAGAATAAATTTGACACGTTACTGTCCCAGTAGAAATAAAAATTGGCTCAAATGCTCAAAAATATTGAATTTGCAATAATAATAATACCTTCACAATAGTACAACACCTTGTGCAATATAAGAAAATGTAGGTTGTAATCTAATAACTATCTTTATGGACAGGCCTAGCGTATGAAAAATACTAAAACAATTAAATATCAACCTGTCAATACAGATTATGGACTGAATAATCTTTGCAAATAATATTTTACAGTGAAAAAAGCACGTACCGGGTCTTCGAATATTGGGATCTGGATTCAATGTCTGCTGTAAATAGTTGGCTAATGTCGCCAAATTTTCATCCGTGACCTCCATATTTATTCAAAAATATATGAATACAAAATCCGAAGTCCCGAACGCCTATTTTATGAGCGCAAATGCGGGGTAAACACGTTTATTTCGCCGATTTTCGACTAATACGTAAACCGTTGATTTTGTTGAGCTTTGACAGTTTGACAGCTGCGCTGCATGCACCACAGATTAAATAAATAGATAGAGTAGAAAGAAAAAGAAAATACCACAGACTACGGAAAAAATAATGAATGCATACTAGAGATGCACCACGGTAATAAATATCGACATCGATTCAGAAATCGTTTCCTTGTACGTACATACTTCTTTCAATTAATAACGATATTGTGATTATGAAAATTATATCGATTTACTCTTCCCCATGGACCCAATACATTATGTGTTAAATGTACATGCTCTTCACTAATTTGTCTATGCGCTGAATTGTTTTTTTTCTTTGTTTGTCTGTATCTAATCTGTGGTCTTTCTTAGGGGGTGTTCGATCCGGGCACTTTGTATCGATATTCTGGATTGCATTGTATAGATCCAGTATCGTATCAAGTATTTAAATTAAGTCCTGATCGCCAAAATTTAAGGTATATTAAAATAAAACATTTAACTAAACCGCCAGTTAAATATTTATGTTAGTCTTTATGAATCAGTTCGTATTTAGAGCATACTTTGTAGTACATATTAGGAACACGGCTGCGGTCAGTCAGTATTCATTGTACAAATAAATATCATGCTCAAAGTTTGTTTATTTAATTAGATTTCATCTCATTATGCGATCCGATCCTCATCTTACTTGTATCGATCCACCAAGGAACTTCTACCTAAACTGGAACGCGCACGGACAAATTTATCTTCGTTTCAAAATTAACCTTATTGCAGTCAACTTAAGTTCTATTAAAGAAATCTCTTGCTCAGAGAGAAATACGGTCTGAGTGAGAAAGTACTTCAAGAGTCCTGTATACCTTTCTTATAACCAAAAGAAGTAGGGTGACTTTAATAACCAAAATGATTTTACATAAGATAACCGTCAAAGTTTGACCAGCTTATAATAAAGTGGCTAGGTAGGTATATACTCGTATTATTCATCGCACACAACATAAATAATATACATATGTACCTACAATGCCTATTTCGAGAGAAGTAATTTAAATTCAAATTCAAATACTTAATTGCATCATAATAATATGTGGTTGTCTTAAGATATTACAGGTATTATTGTGTACAGCACATGCACCCTGTAAGGCCATAGCAACTTAAAATCTAATTTACACAGGGATTTAACTATTCATACACTTCAACTACTATTGCACTTACATTTATTTTATATAATACTATTAAAATAAAAACATTCAACATTCATTATTATAAATTACATATTACACATTAAA
The DNA here is from genome assembly GCA_014851415.1 of Cnaphalocrocis medinalis. NCBI lineage: Eukaryota > Metazoa > Arthropoda > Insecta > Lepidoptera > Crambidae > Cnaphalocrocis > Cnaphalocrocis medinalis. The sequence continues at coordinate 11,415 of JABMDO010001124.1, forward strand.
TATTAACTTAATATTATAATTATATTGTAATTTTATGTCATTTTAATGTAGTATTCATTTAATTTATAGAAACATTTATCATTTAGAAAGTCAGTTATGTTAATTACTTAACAGACTGCCTGGATCAGAGGGCAGGTGTTACTTACTTAAGTTTAAGATATTTATATCAACCAACATTAGAAATATGTATTTATTTGACTATTATCATGTCCTCGGGAATTGTAATATTGTTACGTTAGGTCACCCTAACAAAAAGGACAGAGGGTTCTCGCTAAGGACTCACACGGATCGCGTTTCGGCAAGTCATGCATATTCCAGCTTACCTATAAGTTCCTTGCGATCCACTAATGGATCGAAATCGATTAAATCGATAAAAATTGAGTGGATCGTTTGCTTTGTATCGATCCACACGAGTATCGGATCGGATCGACATCCCTAGTTTTTCTTTATTTATCTGTGGTTTAAGTTGAGCAAGCCGTCGCGTTGTGTGTGTCAAAAAAAATGTTGGTTGGTGGTTGGTCTCTTCGTGTTGGAATTGAAAATACAGATTTACAAATTTTTTTTATAGTATTTTCTGCTTTATTTCTGTTACGGAGTATTGGGCTTTGGTGTGACTATCTCAAAATGTGCAATTTAATGAGGCTCTGTCGTAGTAACCCCTATCCATGTGCGTTTCGTCGTTATGATCGTATTGAGGATTTGAAAAGCTGATATCAGCAACAACTTAATCAGTGATCAAGCAGAGTTTCTAAACGTGCTTAATTTTCAATACGTGATTTCAATAAAGCACGTTTTGCTGCGGCGACTGTTGAAACGTCTCATCATTTGTTTTATGCGTTGGTGAATTTGACAGTTGGTTACGTTCTTTGGTCTCGTGTGGTTTTCTGCTCCTTTTGTTGTCTTCCTGAATTTACGTTTGTCTTGAACTGCTCATCTACGAGTTTCTTGTCTTCTGTACACATCTGTTGTTGTGGTTGTTAACCCCTAATGGGTTGAGAGTAGAGCTGCCACCTTTCAAAAACAGTAAACCCGGAGATTTTAGAAATGTCGTTTTTTTTTATTAAAATAAAACATTTTTTTAAAAATTTAAGTATTTAATGAAATAAGTACAAAGTAATGGTAAATTAATATAGGTATGTAACGTTTTTTGGTTTAATATAATTACCTAGCTAGTGCTAGGCTGACTAGAACTAGCTTGACACTTAAAATTATATTTTTTATTCTGCAGGGATTGTTTCAGCATTTCTTCTTGCTCAGGTTTCTTCAAAAATTTTAAAAATTCTTGGCAATTCATATTGTAATTAATCTTTACAATTAACTCAGCCTTCACCATGTCCACTGATAAGCAGTTTCGCTCGTCTGTCCACAAATTTCCCATTAAAGAAAAGACGCGTTCTACGAAAGCATTGCTTATAGGGATTGAAAAGATTTTACCAATTATTTTTGGCAGTTCGGTGTAAGTTGAGGTGACTTTGAAAAGCTGAACCCATCGTAAATCAACAGATAATGTTGAATTAATAGATTGTTCGAACTGAGGAAATACTTGGTTTAATTTTCGGGTCTCATCATACAGTTTATCTTCGTCCACATTTTTCAGACCAAGTAATTCGCAAGCTTCCACAGCATCTTCGTAACTTACTGCACTTGTTAGATCGAATTTGGAAAAAATTTGAACATAGAATGCTCAAAATCATAATATTTCTGTACGTATTCAAGAGTTCTTCTGTAAACCTCATTGGCTTCTTTTTTTAATTGATCCTGTTCGGAAGGCCTCAAAAACTTCATGTTTCTCATTACTTTGGCGCCATAAAACTCGTCATGCAGTCGGCTTTCAACCTTGTCTTTTATATTTTTCATAATTGGGTGCAACTCAGTAGCTGTTACTGTGTTTTTTTCCAGTAATAGTATGGCTTCTGTCAGCATATTCATATAATGATGAATGAAATATAAATAACATTCCTGTAGTGTGATTTTTGCAGATAAACTTCCAGCATCATCACCACACTGTTTTACGAATTCCCATATTATCTTATGGCATGCTGCTTCACCAAGACTTTTGAAATACGCGGATACAGCAGGCCATGACAATATCAATCTGTCAACAGCTCTTCCCAAACTTAACCATCTAGTTGGCCCATGTCTCAAAACTTTTCTGTATTCAATTTCAAACTCCTCAAAAAATGCCTGCAATTCTCTCGTGCGTTTTGCGCTGTTCGAAAAGGGTCCGTGGCTTAGGCCCCCAGTGGTCGAGGCACCTGTGGCCGACGCCCCCGATTCGTTTCTTTTAACTCAAAGCAATTTTTGATCAAATTGTACTGTCAGGCACAAAAATGTTTTACAAAAATAATAAATGTATAATATACGTACCTGTGTAATTATATTAATAACATGGAAATGCTTTTATATTAGATGTATAGTTTGAAAAATGAAAGTCTTAGTTGATTTTTATTATTTATTTATCTCAATACAAATCTAGTAAAACAAATTGTACATAAATCACAGTTTTCATCACCTTATAATCAAGAGAATCATTTACTTAATTATAATAATCTGTCTCAGTAATAAAGAGAAATAGTAATTGTAAAAAATATAATGAGTCTTAAAAATACTGCAGCGCAACTAATTTTTTATGTATAAGTAGAGATTTTTTAAAGATCTTTATAACAATAATAATTAAACATAATCAACTGTGAACCTTAAACAAATAAGAATAATTTTACCTAATTATAACAGTCATTTTAAAACAGCAATAACATAACAAAATAATCAGATTTAAAACAAACTTACTCGTACAATGACAAACTTGTTATACTGTGAAATGTTTTAATTTTGTAAGCATAAAAATAATCAACAGTAAAACTTAAACAAATATAAAAATTAAAATGTCAATAATTAAAACTTTAAAATAGTGTACAAGAAAAATCATCTCAATTTCCTAAATAAGTTAAATTATTACTTTTTTGGACGGATTCCCACATATGGGCGGATTTGTTCTAAAAACATGATCGTGGAAATGTTCTTGTTTTCAAACTGTCCGGCTGACACTCCGGTTTATGTCCTTTTATCATCTGAACGTTGTCACTTTCATTTATCAATTTAACTGCACCACCACACTGCCCATGTCTTTTATTCACACACACCCACACACTAGACCAGCGGTCGGCAACCTTTTGCTAGGCAAGGGCCACAAGGTGGCAAAATAAACTAAAGGCGGGCCGCAGTCATGGTAATTGACCCTAGAAGCCCAATATAGCTACGCATAATTGGTCAGATTGCATAGGAAAAATAAAAATGCTATTAAAAATTGATAAAAGATAAGGAATTTAATTCGTTCACATAATACTTACATTATGTTTATATGTTTGGGTTCTATAGCTAGAAAAATAAGAGAAAAATAAAGTAATGAAAACTACCAACTACCTACATAGAAAACTGATTTTACACAAATTTTAGTGTGATGTCTGAGGTTGCATTTGAGAGGCTATTTCTTGTATGTTAGCTGTCATATTTGTAGTTGCGATTCGTAGAATGGCTCTCAAATGCTCATCTGTGAGACGAGAAGCATATTTATTTTTTCTATAATTGACAATTGAAAAAGTTTGTTCGCATAAATAAGTGCTACCAAAAATTGTAATGAACTGCTTAGCAAACTTTTTCAACTCGTCAAAATCAGATGGCAAGCTAGCATAAAATTTAACAAGATCATTGATTTCATAGAAAGAGCTTTTGAGAGTATCATTAGATTGAAGATCAATCACGTTCATTTGTAAATGAATCGGTACATCCTCAACATCACACGAATAAGGATTTGCAAAAATCTTCAGTTTGCTTGAAACTTTCTCAAAATCACAAAATCTGTCGCTGAATTGAGTTTGCAGCTGTATTAAAATATCTTTCATTTTATCAATGAAAATTAATTCCAGCTTCTTCGACAGCCGTTTTACAATTCGGAAAATGATCTAACTTTTTTTCATCAATATGTTTTATAAAGAGTCTATTTTTCATTTGGAATGCCTTTACGTCTGTGTGCATATCAGAGATTAGTTTATTTTTACCTTGAAGCCGTATACGTATATAATACGATACGATATACAGCGTATTTAATTCATGAGTTATATCTGTCAAAAATCCAAGGTCTATTAACCATTGAGTATCTGTTAGCTGTGGAATAGGTTTGCCTTTTTCATTCATAAAAGTGTTGATTTCTTTTCTGAGATCAAAAAATCTTTTCAGTACTGCACCTCTGCTTAACCATCTCACCTCAGAATAATAAAGAACATCTCCGATGATCTGCTTCCGTATCTGTCAGAAACTGCTGGAATTGACGATGAGTCAACCCATTTTTTCTGATGTAGTTTACAGTAGCTACCACGATGTCCATTACTTCTTTCCAAGATACGACTTTGGAACATAATGCTTCTTGGTGGATAATGCAGTGAAAAAATAGTGGGATGTTACATCCTATCTCTGCCAGTTTCGTTTTAATTCTACCTACCAAACCCTTATTTTGTCCACTCATGTTCCTGCCTCCGTCAGTTGTTACACTTACCAATTTTCCCCATGGTAATTGCATCGATTCTAGCGCTTGTCCTAAGTTACAAAACAAATCTTCCCCTGTAGTCGTTCCCTTCAAACTACATAACTGTAAAAGCTCTTCATAGACATTAAAGTTTCTATCGATTCCGCGAACAAATATTAAAAGCTGAGCAGTATCTGAAACGTCATTACTTTCGTCGGTAGCTAAAGAGAACCATTCAATTTGTTGTGCTTTTTCCCGAAGTTGCTGATATAAATTATCGCCCAAATCTTCAGTTCGCCGGGTACACGTTCTTGCAGAAAGACTATATTTTCAAATTTCTTTTTTTGATCTGGGCACACCTCATCAGCCATAACTAAGGCACATTGTTTTATTAGTTCACTGTCGGTAAACGGTCGGCCAGACTTCGCAAGAATTTCCGCTACCCTTAAACTTGCACGTATACTCGACTCGTTACTTTGGACTTGAACCTTAAAAACATTTTGTTGGTTCTTTACTGAAGATTTGAGTGCGTTAATTTTAGTTTTTCGTGACTCACCCACTAGGCATGCAAATTTGACTTTGTGCTCGGTATCATAGTGGCGTTTGAGGTTATATTCTTTTTGCATAGCAATAGTCTTTTGGCATATTAAGCATAGCGGTTTGCCATTGCAATTAACAAAAAAATACAAATCTGTCCATGCATCGTTAAATACCCGATTTTCTTCTATTACTTTCCTTTTTTTCGAAGCCATCATTAACTGTAACAATAAAAGCATTGCCTTGTAGTAAACATGTCACGGCGACCTACGTGAGCGATCTTACTGCGAATGCGAAGTGGCACTTAAACAACAAGCAGTCAATACCCACTATTGAAGTGGCTCATTAAATAACCAAACGCTTTGCCATGCATTTGTTTCAAATCGCTAACTTACGTAGATGGAATAAATAGGAAGGAAAATAAATAGGAATATCACACTTACCGAAATTAAAACAAAGCACACATTAAATAACTTGTTTCACTAATCACGCAACGAAGCGAGCGATTCACGGGGCGCCGGCAGCAAGACTTCGCTCACTCCACAAAATCGGAGGGAGCGGGGGGGACGGGACGCAGCGGCGATGTACTTCCGCGCTACACTCGCGCGCCGCGTCGCTCATTTGTTCGTTCGCAGGCAGAGCGAAGTGTGTATTTTTGGCGTGGGTATTTAAAAGGAGCGCTTAGTTCATTTTGATAAATTATAATGGCCGCGTGTTGCCGACCGCTGCACTAGACTTTTGATTCTTTCTATGAATATTATATGCAAATCCAGCGTGCAACAATGTTTTCCCACCAAGTCTATTTTTAACTATATTGTAATTATTTCGCACGAGCCCTTGCGAAGGACCTTCGTTCATCATTGTGATACGATACACTAAACATTCTTATCAGTTGCATATTGCAATATTCCATAGTTTGACTCCGGAGTGAAAGAGATAGACATAATATCTATTCATACTTCCTTGTTGTTTTCAATTTTGTGGACAAAAGGACGACTTTTATTGTTACCGATAAACTGGTTTGGCTCAGTTAGGTGACGAGTTAGTTGAACTTCAAAGATAATTCAATATTCAGTTCAATATTCAATGACATAAATAATGTCATTTTATACGAAGTCTTTTTTTTGATTTTAGATGTTTGTACATAATAAATATGCTTGGTGGGGAATAGGGTGTGAGATAAGGTTATATAGCGATTTATTTTTCTGTGCTATTTGAGAGATAACTTTTGTTTAGCAAGGAAAAATAGTATATTATTATGATGAAACACTTTTCCCATTTATTGTACTATGTGAAAAAGTACAAAAAAAAAGAATATATTAAATTAATCGAATCGGGGGCGTCGGCCACAGGCAGGTGCCTCGACCACTGGGGGCCTAAGCCACGGACCCGTTTTTTCATGCAGCGACGAAGGTCGAATTTCCAAATAATCTTATAAACATTTTTATGGAACACAGTAGACGCTTCGTTTCGGACGGCACTTTTCCAGGAACGGAGGCAAAGTCGTGTCGCCCCGACCGATATTTTTTCAACGTTGAAGCGAGTGTAGACTTATTAGTAATTTACCACAATACTCACGTTCTAGTTTGGCCTTTTTGGTTTCAATGAATGTCCCAATCACTGGCAGCGTTAAATAAAAACAGTTGGTATATTCAGAGAATCATATTGTGAAACAAATTTGACGTACGTCAAAGTATTCAAAAATGACAAATTCTCTCACTCGACTCTCACCTTAACTGTCATTCACTTTAGGTGAAATCAATTGAAGAAATTTGACACATTTTGGTAGCTGAT
>JABMDO010001125.1:0-19032 GCA_014851415.1 Cnaphalocrocis medinalis
GTTTCGGACGGCACTTTTCCAGGAACGGAGGCAAAGTCGTTGTCGCCCCGACCGATATTTTTTCAACGTTGAAGCGAGTGTAGACTTATTAGTAATTTACCACAATACTCACGTTCTAGTTTGGCCTTTTTGGTTTCAATGAATGTCCCAATCACTGGCAGCGTTAAATAAAAACAGTTGGTTATATTCAGAGAATCACTATTGTGAACAAATTTGACGTACGTCAAAGTATTCAAAACTGACAAATTTCTTCACTCGACTCTCACCTTAACTGTCATTCACTTTAGGTTGAATATCAATTGAAGAAATTTGACACATTTTGGTAGCCTGATGTCTTTCTAAATTTCGGCGCTATTGAAATACTTTTACACACATAGTAAAATTTCAACATGTGGACTGCCAAAGCAGATTTGGTAAGTTATCTAAGGCTTATTGCACTCATTAAAATTGACGCAGTTAGGCACCAGTGACTGACATAGTTCAAGCAATGTGTTAAGTATTCGGGTATCGAGGTAACAAGGCGGCCGCACAAGTGAAATGCTTGCTGGCTGTTAGCACAATATAAATAAAGATTAACTTATATCAACTTTATACTCAACACAATGTAAGTACACGTCACTCGCAGGTGACTGACATAGCAGTCAACGTGTAAAAATATTCCTGTATTTCTTATGCACATCGGCCGAAACATCCTTGTTGCCCCGTAAACTTATATGCAACTTACTGGTTCCCCCGTCGCCGATGCAGTGCTCCATGCAGTCGGCGAGGTCCTCGAATTGATAGTCGCAGTTGTCCCAGGCGCACTCGTATGTTGTTTCCATTGGAGTCTGTTGGGAACAAAACGTGTCACCCGTAAAGAATTTACAGGTTAAACAGGGCAATATTTTATATGTGAACTCGAGACTAAACTTTTTTTTTTTTTTCCCAGGGGAAACCATCATGGCCTTCGCCTTGCCACATGTGGGGGACAAGGTGGTGTGTGGGACTCTAACCCTAACCAAAACCCCTGGGGTGTCCATCTCAGCGCAATCGCGGTCAGATACCCCACAGCCGGGACTGGACCGTGCCGCAAATCGCGCTCGCTACTTTGAGTCAAACTGTTTGGCGCAATGCAACCCTTCCCAAATGCGCGACCTACCAGGACACCCGGTAGGATTTTTTCCCTCGCGGAGTCGTGATCCTGAGCAAGCCACTCCCCAGTAGTGGCATGCTCACGTACTCCGAAGCCCTACTCCCTCTCTATTAACCTTTTGAGTGCGAGAACAGTGCGCATGTCTGTCTGTACCTCTCACATTCGCGCGCGTGTAGTACGAGCGCGGTGTCTAACAATATGTTGGAAATAAAAACTTTTTTTTGTACAAAGGTAATTTTGGCCACACCCGGGACACAGCAGTTAGAGCCAAGTGCCCGGATACGGCCATAAGCAGCTAAAAGGACGAAGAATTAGACACACTTATGAAATCCCTTTGGACACTATGGATTGTCTAGCACACAGAGAGACAAATACATTTTCCTAAACCACAGCCAACATTTCTTGTTTAAAAGCTTAGTATTACTCTTAAGCTTACACTTATATACCTACCAGAAATTTCCGGATTAAGAAGTTGAAAAAACATTTTTGGTTATCTTTATACATATTGTGCTATAATATTACTTTACTCGTACATGAAGGCCAGTTAGCCGACAAAGAAATCGATAGGTCGAAATGAATCGGCGTGGAGTCTTGGCAGGAAGTGGCAGAGGACCGATCACCGCTCACATTGGGTCTTCGTCACGCAAGCGCTGCATCACGCCAGTCTTCTGTCAGGTCTTGGTATCACTCCGGTCGAGCCGGCCCATTTATGCCGGAGAGTTGCTCTCCCTAGGTAAAACGTTATATTATACGTACGTGTTGCGAGAGTTCCCGCATCTCCTCCGCTAGCCTGGCGGATGTCTCCTCGTTGCAGCGAGCCGCGCGCTCCTCCCAGCTCTGCTTCGTGCTGGCTGGCAGAGAACGCCATTCGTTGCCCACGATGCGAGATATCTCGCCTGGAAATATTGGATTGCTGTCAAGACTTTACGTGTTATGACCGCTAGATGGCGTATGGAAGAATCGGGGTCTATCTACGTCATTGGTTATTTTAAGGGGTTGGTGGCAATGCGTAGAAAAAAAAACTCGTCCCACAATTTCATGATTTTTTTGGGACGAGTTTATTTGGGAGGAATTGACCCCAAGTCACAAAATGTCAATTTGACGAACGAAACGACCAATGCTGTTGAGGTTGGACCGCAGTCTGACAACGCAATCTAGTAGATTTTTACACGCAATACTAGATATAGCCCTCGTTGAGTTATAATATTATATCTCTCTTAAAATAGAAAACGAAATAGATATATGAAAAGCAAAAATAAAACTTTATAATTTACGTATCACACATCTGTAAACAAAACTGGAACAACTTTGTACGCATTTTTATCATATAATTAAAATGTGAAATACATTAATTTACTACGCACATTAAATATATACCATATTTTATTTTTAATTTATAAAGCTAGCTTTAGTATTCTTATAGATCTAAGCGACCCTTTTTATTTGCGGTATTTGTATCTAAAAGATAATTTAAAAACACAATTATATTGTAGAAATGGAAATATACTTCGGAACTAAAATTAGTAGGTACATTTTTATTTCCGGTTATAATTATACAATGAATACAGAAAACAACAAAAACATGCATTACTATACGATACGTGAAACGTCACTGTTCACAGAAGCAACACATGCGTGTAGATACTTCAATATATAACAGGACTAGGCCAAATTTCGCAATGCGATTGCTACTTTGCGCACCAATGGGGGCTATTGCGTCATCATTCGCGTGGAGTTGTCGTGTGCACAAAGGCGGTTATCGCGTGTGAAAAATCCGCTAGATGGCGACCTGTAGAACTGAGGTCTCATGGTGATTGGTTATTTTTGACGTGATATGTCAAAACGTCACTAAACAACCAATAACGTTGAAGTTGGACCTCAGTCTAATATTACGCCATCTAGCGGATTCTTCAAACGCTGTAGTCCCCATTATTTACGATGAATAGCCGTGAAGTCACGCATCCGTGAACAGTCGCGGTAATTAATAAAATTTGGATGTCTATTATTTAAATCTTTTATATCTTTAGCGGGGGGCGGATGGGTTATGTGGGGCTCTCCTCTAGCCGTGGCCTGCGAGGCATACCCACAAAAACACCAGGGGTGCTCTCATCTACGCCTGAGTGGGGAGGAGACACGAGAATCGACTGAGAGTCCCATCTTCATGTCCCTTCCCAAGGGTACCATAACCTAGCGTAAGCGGCAGTGGCACCATTAATTTTATTACTTTTACGACTTTATAGACAGATAAGTAGTTTAATTCTTATAAGTGCAATTTAATTAGCCTTTAAAAAATAGACATCAAAAATATGAGTATGTAGATGAAAATATTTAAAATAATACTTTTGCAAAACTACCAAACCAACAAAGCATATCATATCTAATTAATTATTAATCCAATAAATCAATTATTATAACCAATTATATTATTATACCATCATGCAATATTATATTGATATGTTTTAGAATTCATATAACAGCCAACTATTTAACTAATATTCATAAGGTATCGTTCATTAATTACCTTTAAACTACACAACTGTAAAATCTATATTATATTATAAATAAGACACACCTACCTAATTTCAAACGCTTATCCTTGGAGGCTAAATTTTACATAGATTGTGGGTCAGTAAGGTTCATTATTGCCAATAAATCAATACTTTATATTTATAGATAGGTTTTGTTGACTTGGCGCACCAATATTTTAAGATTGGACCAAATCGTAAGAAAATTCGTGTTTTTTTTTGCTAGATAAAACATTATGTGATAAAAGTAGAAAGTGTAACTCTGATATTTAATTATGTTGAGTAAACTGACAGATGATAATGTCAAGTTTCCATACATTTTGACATTTTGCATCTGTCAAATTGAGTGATAATGTATGGGATGACACATTGACTTCTGTCAGTTTACATAATTAATAATCAGAGTATAAAATTATGAATGTACAAAAAATACGAAATTCCTTGTATTAAATGAAAATGAAGTCATTGCAGGTAAAATATTAGAAATAAGGTCTCTATAATAGGGCAATACAGAAGTTCGTAATGGGAACAAATAATGGGTAACATAAACATGCTGATGATGTCAATTGAGATGATCAAGCATACTCCTTGCAAATTACGACCATAGACAGTATTTTAGTAATCGTAAATTACAAGAACTATAACATATTTTTTTGGAAAACTAGCGATACTTACCATAGCGTGTTCATCTAGCCAGTATGTTTTAAAATACTTCAAACGTTTCTTGTGTGAATATACCCTGACACCATCACCATATTCTGGTATTAGTAAAAAAATCACCAGCATGGAGACTAATTGGAATAAAAACTTCGCTAGATGGCGTTACTTAGATATATAGTCCAACTTCACGTCATTGGTTATTTTATAAGCAACTTTAACTTTGGAAACTGAAAGATGTGTGATTCCCATACATTTTTGCTCGTTTCGACAGATACAAAACTAGGCATTACAGACATTGTAATTGTCATTTTGACAAGTCCCGTCAGAAAATAACCAATCACCTTGGATCTTAAGTCTACGTAACGCCATCTAGATAATTTTTGATTCGTAATGGCCCTTACTATACTCTGATTTTTAATCATGTGGAGTAAACTGACAGATGCGAATGTGTGGTTTCTATAAATTTTGACATTTTGAATTTGTCAAATTGAGTGATAATGTATGGGGATGACACATTAACATCTATCAGTTTACTCCATATGATTAAAAATCAGAGTATACATCGTCCCTGATTTCAAGACAACTGTTATCTTTGATCGTGATTTCTACGTCTACAAATCTAGTAGAATTCATCCACTCACCGAAAGTGCACTCTGGGTTGTTAGCTACAATCGCCTTCCGAACCTCGCTGGAGTAGAGAATGTACCCTGTGACTATCTTCTGCTTTGAGTCTTTCTTCTTCTTGCTGCTGGCCGGGGTGGCGGAGGTCTGGCTGCTGGAGCGCTCTTGGCTCGGCGTGGCCGCCATAGACGGGTTGTAGGGGTTGCTGTTGCCGCCTGAAAACGTGGGAGCAAGACAATTAAATCATAAATCTTTATTGTTTCATTTGGTGTACAATTAGGTCTTAAAAATAACATACTGTCCGCAAACGAATCCTGCAAGGGTATCACAACATAAAAGTAACAAATTCTTTAAATAAAATTTTAAAATTGCCTGCTACCGCTGCGACACCCGGGTTCCATAGACCGGTACAAATTGCTAAATTGTACCACACAGAAGTTAGACTTTGACCTGATTTTGAATTTAGAAGAGTTCGTTGACATATGCTAGGGTTGTTGCCCGGCATGAGTACATAAGCGCGCGGCCTCTACCATAGACCTCGACAGTTTGACAATCTTATGTCATAAGTTAGCATTAATGTGGTCGAAAAGGCGTTTTTGCCCGTTAGTGCGCATGCGTGAGTACATGACATATTTTTAGCTCTTAGTGGGCAGTCAGCCTTCTGTGTCAATATGTATTTTATTTTGTGAGTCCGGGCTGACACTAAGATTGCAAATTTCGGGTTTGGCGTTACCTCTTACCCAGCTGTACTAAGAATACAAATTTTAGCCCGACCCGGGCCTAAATGAGACCACTTTATAATGGGCTATAGCGCGTGAAAAATCTATGAGAAGGCGTACTTAAAAACTGAGGTCCAATTTCGACGTTATTGGTTGTTTAGTGACATTTTGACGTCTCACATCAAAAATAACCAATCACCGCGTAGTAGGTGGACCACAGTTCTCAAATACTAGCGGATTTTTCACACGCGGTAGCCCCCGTTACCTACCTATAGAGAGCGGTGTGGCGGGCGAAGCGAGCGACGAGTCGTCCAGCGAATTCTCAAGCAGCATCTCAACGTCTTGACTCCCGATGGTCGTGTTAATGAGATTCGTGAACTGAGGTTTCACGTCCTGTGAAATGAAATTTTACTTACATCAAAAATTCATTACGGATACACGATCCATTATTCTCATCTTATAATGTGCGTAGAACGGGGAACATTTGTTAGTTAAAATTCCGCTAGATGGCGTACTAAAGGACTGACGTTCTATAGTTGCCCTTAACTTATTAGGCACGAGGAAAAATTAGAACTAATAATTTTCACAATTTCATTCAAATCCGTTTAGTAGTTTTGGCGTGAAAGAGTGACGGACAGACAGACAGACAGAGTTACTTTCAGATTTATAATATTAGTCAGGATAAGGATAACTTGCCACTACTAAATTTAGCATATTAATAAAATGTTGACTTGACTTGACTTAAAGATGATTATTTAAATAGTAGATTGGGCCAAGGAATCACGTAGTCCCATCACCAAACTTGGAACCCCCTTTAAGTTCGAAATATCCTGCCTTATCGGATCTCATCCAAAAATGCTTATCACATTTGACAATTTTGCATTCCATTTCATCCCATATTTGTTATGGTGTAGCTGGGCTCTTAGAGTTCCACACCAGGTGTTCCATGATCTTTGATTTTTTTCATGTCATCATAAAATGCTCATCAATCTAATCAACTTTTGTTAAAGTGCCATTAATCTACCTCTTATAGTTTAGCCGGGCTGTTGTGGTTCTACATCAAGTAGCCTGGTCTTCAAAATTAAATATATCCTATAAGTTGCCCTGATATTTCAGCTATACAATAAAAAAAGTTTCATTCGAATCGGTTCAGTAGTTTCAGAGATTAGCGCGAACAAACAGACAAACAGACAGACAAAAATTTTAAAAATCATTGATTCATGTTCTGTTACTGTTTTTTAGTCATCCTAAGTTATTTTGAGATAAATATCTTCAATGTTCAGACACAACTTTTTTACATTTTTATTATATGTATAGAAGATTATTTACACTTCTGTTTCTGCTAAAATTTACTTTTGACATCTGTTTCCGTTTCTAGTTCCGCTAAGACACTTCCGTTACATCACTAGTATACATGTGATGATCGTCCTTATGCCTGTTATTGTGGCATTATACGCTAAGATGAGAGAGATAGAGAGAAGTGTTGTGTTACCATGTGGTCGACGTTGACGTTGGCCTGGAACTGCTTCTGGCTGAAGGCGCTGGTGGAGGCCTGCACGTCGTGCGGCGTGGCCAGCGCGGGCGGGCCCAGCGGCTTGGGGAAGAAGTAGATCTGCGAGGAAACGAACACATTTTATTTACACTCATCCATCAAAATCTTTATTCAATCAGTCAGTCAGTGTTTAACTACCGCTAATTCGAAAAGTAAGTAAGTAAACATTTATTGACCAACAAAAAACAGATACAACACGACAGTAGTAAGACACAGTATACATAATAATAGGTAGGTAGACAGACGGAAAGGAACATACAGAGACAGATACATAGGTGGTCAATAAGGTCCAAACTCAGCATATGCTGCAGCTGCTTCATTGAAGCACTGCAGCGCTGGTTTCAGTTTGGACCTTGAGTGACGTTTATAAATGAAAAAGAATGAATGAATGACACGCACATGAGACAATACAACAGACTACAACTGACAAACCAAATAAAATAACAAACAAGTCAATTTCTTCCAAGAATAACCAGCAGCAAACTCAGTTTAAGTCCATATAGAAGGTTTAAAAATGTCAAATATTTAAACTACCGCTGATTTGGAAAATCTATTTCTTCCAAGAGGAACCTGCAGCTCAGTAGTTACTCGTTTTAAATTTGTAATCATTACAATGTTGAAAGAAAGAAATAAAATTCAAATTTCATAATGAACAGTTTATTATTCCCACTTAATCTTGTCATTTAGGTCCTCCATTTGCCATCAAATAAGTTTTAACCTGAGATTTTAATTTGTACATTGGTAAATCAACAAAATTTTGTGGTAATTTGTTAAAAATTTAATACTCATTCCGACAAATTAATTCCCAATGCCTTGTAGTTGTCTATATAATTTACATACTTAAATATAAATAATGTAGATGATATACAAGTGTATGATCATACAGGTTGTATCTGTAAACATTTACATCCCTTTAACCACGTGTTCTATCAACCATTCAGAACAACATTTGTTCAACAACTTTTCTAAATTCTTCGAAAAAATTTTCGACTCCCCATACAAAATGACCTAAGTCACGTGACCGACTTTGTATTGAAAGATGAAAATTTTTTATGCGAATTTTCAAAAGTCATAGAACAAAATTTGTTTAGAATGGTTTGTAGAACACGTGGTTAAAGGGATGTAAATGTTCACAGATACACCCTGCATAATATTCAGTACCTCATCCACAGTAACATCCTTCGTGTGCTCGAACTTGCGTAGACCGGCTTTGAGTTTACGCGCGATGCGGTTGGACTCGTCGTACACAGACTCGCACACGTACACATCGCTCTCTGCTATCTCCGTCGGACGCGCTGTGGGTGACAGAGAAAAGATGTCTTCTTTATTGGCGATCATTAAGGGTAACTTAATAGGCAAGATGCACTTGAAACAGATGGTGTTTTTTTGGTACTAATTTGAATCCACATTATGTCTCAATGATTATTTTCTAACTAGCGGCCGCCCGCGACTCCGTCCGCGTGGAAAAGTAACTTTTTACCCCCCTTTCAACCCTTTACAACCCCCTTTTCGCAATAAAAAGTAGCCTATGTCCTTTCTCAGGGTCTAGATTATCTGTATACCAAATTTCATTTTAATCCGTTGAGTAGTTTTGGCGTGAAAGAGTAGCAGACAGACAGACAGTTACTTTCGCATTTATAATATAGGTATGGATTTTATTTCTTTTTAGATGATAAAATTATCGATGCAAATTATTTAGACGAGCGTTCCCAATGTGTGAAAATAGATAACATTATCAGTTCTGATATGAAAAATACGTCCTTCGGATTACCCCAGGGAAGTATTTTAGGTCCTACCTTATTTTTAGTTTATATTAATGATCTTTGTAATCTAAAATTAAATGGTGGCAAAATCATATCTTATGCTGACGACACTGCACTGTTATTCTCTGCAAGCTCTGATCAGGAGGTTTATCAGCTTGCACAACAAGGTTTTAATGTTGTAAATAACTGGCTTCAGCAAAATTTACTAACTCTAAATGCTGAAAAAACCATGTACATAAAGTTTTCAATGCGTCAACATAGATCAGCACCTGACTCGCACCTTTTTGCTCACGCTTGCACATTCCCCACGTCTGACCTTTGCCAATGCGCAAAAATTGCATGCACTAACAAAATAAAATATTAGGTATTGTAATAGACCAAACGCTGTCGTTTAGGTATCACATTGAAACATTAAGCGGGAGGCTACGTAAGTTAATATTTGTCTTTAAGAAATTACGCACTATTACAGATTTTAATACTATTAAACAGGTATATTTTAGCCTAGGTCAATCAATAATACATATTGTATTACAACATGGGGAGGCATAGGTAAATCAACTTTAATTACTATTGAAAGAGCCAAAGAGCGGTGCTTAAAGTCGCCACCAACCGCCCCTTCCTGTTTCCTACGGCACTTTGTATAAAAATTGTAAGGTCCTAACTGTACGACAATTATTCATAATGAGCACTGTCCTTAAACAACACTCCTCGCTTCCATATTACACTGAAACCTACTAACAAAAGGCGGAAAGATAGAATTTGCTCCCATAACTGTTTAATGAAGCACGCGTTTTCTTCCCGTTTTTATGTATTTTTAGGACCTCTTCTATATAATCGACTTAACGCCATAGTGACTATTTACCCACTAACCTATACCTGCGCTAAAAACAACTTCAGGAAGCGCTTCTGAAGTTGTCCTATGATGATACAGAGAACTTACTCATTGTCCTTAAATAACTAACTCTTATTATAATTTATAGAAAAAATTATGTAGGTATGTGTGTCTTTGTATTTGTTTAATAGTAATATTATTGTTTATAGCAGTAAATTACTCCAAGACCCTTGCTTAGCCTGAAATACAGGGCATCCTAGTTCAGGTAAAATGTTAATAATATAAGCACTAATTGTAAAACTATTTATTGATCATAAGTTTGTGCTAGGTTTAAGTTATTTGCAATAAATATTTTATTTTATTTTTTATTTATTTTGTCACGACCTAACACAAAACTGGCGTGAAGTAGTTCCTGCGTTGTTTCGTCGAGGGAGGAACCGAAACCGGGGGGAAGGGGCACTTGATTTCATGAGTGATGTTAACAGCTCTTCTGCCACCTATCACATAAAGTGCAATGCTAAGTTTTATCAACACTCACATTTGAGATAATCATCGTAGTCCAACACTGCACACTTCCCCACAATGCCCACCAGTGGACTGGTATCATGCATCGTCGTCAATAGCACCTCTTGCTTGTAGAACGGCTGTCACAAAAGATAAGGAACATTTTATTCTTGTAACATATAATATTACACGAATAAAAAAAAAAAAATTGAAATAATAAATGAAACAAAACAAAAAAAAATTACCTTACTAATGATGTTAGATACCTCAGACGGAAAGATGAGGAATGGTCCCCGGAAGTAGCACTTATTACTGAAAAAATAAAAGAAAATAGTCACAATAAAAAAACACTTATAAAAATCATTTTCATCTATTAACCAGCTCAGTTAAGGTCGTTTCAATGTGGGATAAAGATACATCCTGTATATTTATGAATGGGTTAGATGAAATAAAAAAAGTTTCAGTTCTCTGTTTCGTATTTTCGAACATAACTCGGCTTTTGTGATCATCAATCCGCATTAGGCAAGCGTGTGGATTAAGTCTAATCCTATCATAGATTTGAGTTCTATGATAAAGTGCCCTGCAGTGGGACAGTATATAGGCTATTACTCACTCGCCAGTCTCCCATATAGTGTCGACCTGCGCGATCATCTGCTTGCCGCCGTCCGTGACGACGTACACGTAGTCGCCCGTCTTGATAACGCCGGAGCACACCGTGTTGTACTGCTCGTAGTACGTGTTCTCATCGTCCGTGCCGAGCGGGTTGTACATCACCACGTCCTGGGGAATAGGTATTCACTATAAAGGGTATGAACTTCAAAATTAAAACTACTTTAAGATTTAATTGTGGGAGAGCCATGCTTGAATGGGCCAGATCGGTGCCTCACGGAAAACCGGCGTAAAGCAGCCCTTGTGCTGTGTTTCGCCGAGTGAGTGAGGGTACCGAAGGCCCACTCGGGGGGGAAGGGGACAAAAGGTTGGCAACGCACTTGTGGTCAACTGGTGTTGCAAGTCAATGGAAGCCGGCAATTGCTTACCATCAGGTGATCCGTCTGCTAGTCTGCAACATCACATAAAACGAAACTACTTTTGGCAATATGGCGACCACGGCGCTCGGAGAGGCCACAGTAATACTAAATAAACCACAGGCCTAAGTTTATTTAAATAAAAATATACTTAGACCCGCGGCTGCAGTATTCAGAACTCGTTGATAACAGCTCTTCTGTCAATCGTTTACAATTCCGTGTAAAAGTGCGGAAGCGCCGGCAGTCATCACGCACACATGTCATCAAAATATTGCCCCGTTTTTAGGTGTCAGGGCATATCTAACGATTCAAATCTTTGGTATAATTAAAGCTGTAATACGTACCGGCCTCTCCTTCTCCTGTACATTCTCCAATACTTCCAACTCGGCCAACTCGTCCTTGTGTTTCTCAACACGTTCTCTGAATACTGACACCGTTCGGTTGGGCTCTAGTGGGACCTAAAATAAAACGAATTGATACAAAGTGGTACAAAGTCATAATTTTTTGTCCTTTCTTTCTTTTTTCATATAACTGTGGGAGAGCCACGCTTCGGCATGAATGGGCCGGCTCGACCGGAGTGATACCATTGCCTCACAGAAAACCGGCGTGAAGCAGCCCCTGTGCTGTGTTTCGCTGAGTGAGTGAGAGTACCGGAGGCCCACTCGGGGGGGGAAGGGGATAAAAGGTTGGCAGCGCACTTGTAACTCCACTGGTGTTGCAAGTGTCCATGGGCGGCGGCAATTGCTTACCATCAGGTGATCTCGCTGCTCGCCTGCTACCTATCACATAAAAAAAAAACACTACATACATGGACTTGACTCCAAAGTAAGTAGCCTAAGCACTCATGTTATGGGTAACAGAATAAATAAAGAAACCAGAACTTATAAACTTGGCTAGCGCCTTCACTTCGTTTCGGGACTTTAGTTGCACTATTTACCAATAGATGGCGCTAATTTTAAAACTTTATGAGAAACCATACCATATAAAAAACTATTTACCTCTCTAGGAACCAACGTGGCTTCTTTTTCAGACCCCTCCCATACCTTGATCTTCTTGAACCACCTGTTCTTAGTGTTGTAGCGACTCTCGCACACGTATACGTCTCTGTCAGCATACCCTACGAGAGATACACGCATAAAACAAATATTTTAGATAGTACTCAATAAGAATATAACACCTGCAAACAACACTCACTACACTTAACATTTACTAACTGCACAATGTTTACACTAATTTAAGATGTATTTTGTTACTGATAATTCAAAAGACTTGCACCTAGCATTAACTACCTACGAAGATTTTTATTTTGGAAAGGTAGGTATTATCGATATCGATTCACTACACTTGCCACTTGTACCAAGAAGTCGTCAAAATTCGCGATATAGATCGCTTTCCTTACTAAACTGTCGATAAAATTACATTTGCCGTATTTCATAGTCCTTGACCATAGACTAAAACTTTGGCGTTTGGTATTATGAAACACGGCAAATGTAATTTTATCGACAGGTTAGTATGGGAAGCGATCTGTATCGCGAATTTTGACGACTTCTTGGTACAAGTGGGGTGAATGACTTTTATTGCAAGTTTAACTGGCACGAACTATAGTCATTAACTACCTATTAAGATTTTGTTTGGAAATGTATATCTTGATTGACTGATTTCTATGGAGGTCTTTGCTCTGCAGTGGGACAGTATATAGTGATATTTTCCTTTTATTACGTCGCGCGTGTGCAAACAACAATCAACTCTAAATGCATTACCTTGCGGTTTAAACTTGAAGTACTCCTTTACGTTCATGACATAGCAATGGCCGGTAACTTGGTCCAGTCGGATGGTCCGGTGCGTCTCCGTCTTGAACACTTCTTGTTGGAGGAACTTGCGCGTGAGCACGTGGAATGTTTCGTGAGGCCTAGGTAAAAGATATAATGAAAATAATTTACGCTTTTAACGTAATGTGCCATTTAGAAAAAAAAAAATTGTAAAAAAAGGTATAATCAAAATAATTTACGCTTTAAACGTAATGTGCCATTTAGAAAAAAAACACAGAGTGTGGAAGAGATCCAACCGATCCCGTGGTAGCTTTAATACATCTTTATACGGCTGCGATAGAGAAAGAAATCAGTCAACACGATAAGTAGATACCAATGGCTTTTTCTTAGCCGTACACTCTTCCCAGAGTGGTCGTGGCCATCATTGTGGGTCAATGAACATGAACAATATTCTTGGTGATATGACGTCACTACTCACTAGTCACTGACTGCAGCTTTATAGGTACAGTCAACACCTATAAAAAGAATGTCTATAAAAGTGTGTCTATAAAATGTAGAAGTCGTTCTTATACATATGTATTGTGACAAGGTCCTAAAGTGCATACATATTTTTGGAGTTGACTGTACACTCTTAAACAGAGCACTTAATTGCGCCCTTGATCTAGTCTGTCATCTCATTGGTGATCTTACCACGTGACCTTTTGTGCTCACAACTTTAACTGCATTACGAGATGCTTTATGAGATAAGATAAAATTACTGATGGCTACGCGAAGTTCATTATGTATGGCTTTCCTTGAGAGTGATCTAATTAGGGTCTATTTCTATCGCGTGGTCTTTGACCATTGTGCCGTCCCAGGTAGGCCCTTTTTACCGCACGATCTCCCGTTTTCTTGATTTGTCTGACCAAGCGAAGTCGGTGCGCTTGCGGTGACGTCACAAATTATTATGATTAACATTCGCTTGGGCGCGTTCTACTGGTTGGCGGTGCACCACGGACTCACCTGTAGTAAACGTTGGCGTACAGCATCGGCACGCCCTCCTTGTTGGTCCACACGCGCTCCACCTGCACTATGCTGGGCTCCTTGTTGCCCTTCTCGGGCAGGATGTACACGAAGTCGCCCTTGCTGTACTGCGTTTGTTGGAGCGGCGCGCCCGCCCGCCGGCAGCGAGTCGTCTGTGCTTGACCTGAAAATAGTTTCCAATCATCATCATCAGCCTGTTGCAGTCCACTGCTGGACATAGGCCTCTCCAAATGCTCGCCACTTTGATCGATCTTCGGCTACACGCATCCAGCCGCTAGATCGTCACTCCACCTGGTTTCCAATCATAACCACAACAAAACCACAAATACGCAAAGTGAATGTGGACGAATACCAAGTAGTATCAGTCAATCAGTATCTTCAGTCTTCTTCTTTAGCAGCATGTATTTGCCCACTGCAGAGCATATGCCATCTGGCAGTTTGTCCGCCAACACTCCTCTTTCCAGTCTCTTGGATCTATATTCAAGAACATCCTTGCTCTGTCTCCCATCTCATCCTCATTCTCCTTGCACTGTTTAACCAGCTCCACGCTAGTCGACAGAGTGAAAATTCACAGGAATGACCTTCAAGAAGTCAACGGCAGTATTCTCTCCGTCTCACTTACCTGGTCTCGTCCTCATCCTCGTTCTCCTGTAGCAGCTTGCACTGTTTAACCAGCTCCACGCTAGTCGACAGAGTGATTATACATAGGAGTGACCTTCAAGAAGTCAACGGCAGTATCTCCGTCTCCCTTACCTGGTCTCGTCCTCATCCTCATTCTCCTGTAGCAACTTGCACTGTTTGACCAGCTCCACGCTAGTCGACAGGGTGTCCCTGGTGAAGGCCGTGGCGGGCGACTGCAGCGTGTTCCGGCAGATGATGTCCCGTTGTTCCACGAAGTAGGCTTGCAGTTCCACCGAGTCTTCGAAGATCTGGCTGTCGGTGCGGGAGAGGCGGCGGGCTCTGAAATTAAGCGAAGCGTGAAGAAGCATCTCTGCGGGCCAGTATTTTTTCTTTTTATTGCTGAAGTAGGCAGACGAGCATGCGGCCCATCTGATGGTAAATGGTAACCGCCGCTCATAGACAACAACAATGCCGAGGCACAGTCATGCCGCTACCTACTGTGAAAGAAGTGCTCTTTTCAAACCAACATGGCAGTGCCAACGGATGTAATGCCGTGCCATCGCGTCCGTTGTAAGTGCCACGTGGGCTCTCCTCTTGCTTATCATCAAGCTAAGATGAGCCAATTTACTGAGCCATTATAAAAAAATGCATAATAGATAATTTATTCAATTCACATGTGTCTGCACTCTCTGTTATCTTTTCCTCATATTTCGATAGGATACCAGTGACAGGGGTAAAGCGCAGGACCAACAGCTCATCATGCTTTCCGAGGCACGGGCGTGTACAAGACCACCAACTTTCAGACTTTAACCTGACACTCAGAATATCTCAACAGAAAAACTCAGATACAAATTCACGTTATAGATAAATAGCTATAAGGAATCATGAACAGTAATGGAAATATTGTATTTACTGGAAGATAGTCGCAGAATATCCTAACTATAGTCGGGCCGTTGTATCATGCCCGATTTGACAATGCCTTTTTTTTGATTTTGCGCTTATCCTTGTTATGGGGAACACATTTCGCGAATCATAAAGAACTTTATGATTTAAAAGTAGTTCTTTATGATCCGCGAAATGTGTTCCTCATAGCAGGGATAAGTGCAAAATTGAAAAGAAAGGTGTTGTCAAATCGGGCATGATACAACGGCTCGACATAATATTATAAATGCGAAAGTAACTCTGTCTGTCTGTTACTCTTTCACGCCAAAACTACTGAACGGAGTTAAATGAAATTTGGTATACAGATGATCTAGGCCCTGAGAAAGAACATAGGCTACTTTTTATTGCGAAAAGGGGGTAAAAAGTTTCTTTTCCACGCGGACGAAGTCGCGGGCGGCCGCTAGTAATATTATATTATTAATGTATTATATCTATATTGTACTCTGGTATACTGTTTCTTACCACCTTTTGTAACATATGGACTGTAATAAAGAATATGAACAAACCGTACCTTTCGAAAACAGCGAACATATCCTGCTGGAAGTGATCCAGCCTCTTGTACAGGCCGCGGTCTAGCCTGCGCTTGACCAGGTCCAGGGATATGGCGCGCGTCTTCTCGCCGTTGGCCGCCTCATCGTGCTCTGGTAGCTCTGCCATGCTGTCTAGGCATCTGTGTGGAAAACAAAACACATTTTTAATTGTGGGAGAGCCATGCTTCGGCATGAATAGGCCGGCTCGACCGGAGTGATACCTCACAGAAAACCGGCGGAAGCAGCTCCTGTGCTGTGTTTCGCCGAGTGAGTGAGGGTACCGGAGGTCCATCGGGGGGAAAAAAAATAATTGAGACAACATCACATACATTGTCTTGGTCCCAAACTATGCTTTTCCCTTGTGCTATGGAAACCAGAATCAACGAAGGAACCACAAACACCCAGACCCAACACAAATATCTGTTTCATCAACAAACATTTGTGTCGGTGCGGGAATCGAACCCGCGACGCGCTTACGTCTCAACTGGCGCTCAAACCATTGCGCTA
Source organism: Cnaphalocrocis medinalis (assembly GCA_014851415.1). Lineage (NCBI taxonomy): Eukaryota > Metazoa > Arthropoda > Insecta > Lepidoptera > Crambidae > Cnaphalocrocis > Cnaphalocrocis medinalis. The sequence goes on from JABMDO010001125.1 coordinate 16,726, forward strand.
AACGGGTCATCAACGGGAATGGGATAAAAGGTTAGCAGCGCACTTGTGACTCCAATGGTGTTGCATGTGTCCATGGGCGGCGGCATTGGGTGGTAGACTGCATGCTACAGAGATGAGAATGTTGAGAAGGATGTGTGGCAACGAGAATGGACAAGATAAGGGATGAGTTTAACAGAGGTAGTACGAAAGTGGCACCTATCCCCGATAAACTGAAAGGGAATCGTCTCTCCTGGTACGGCCATGTAATGAGAAGAGAGGAGGAACGTGTTACCAAGAGAGTGATAGGTATGAATGTAAATGATGATATTTTTACAAATATAAATAAAAAAAACCAGTTTGTTTACCTGCCCTCCTCATCTTGGTGATTGTAAACTGTGGTGAACAGGTTTAGAAGTAATTCTTGTACCGCTGCGGGCACGTCCGGCACCGCATCTTCATCCTCCCTGATAAAAAAGAACCAAAAAGAATTTGATACGATTCATACAGTCGTTATATATAGACGTTATTTATTATTAATAATATACACATTATTAATTATCCGTGTAGTTGACTGACGACCTGTTAGGTTGCCTTGGGTAGGGAACATAAACCCATCTATGTGGAGAACATTTTTGGGATGGACTATGAGCGACGGATAAGAGAGCGCCATTTTGCTTCCAATTTCATTGGGTTATGGAACAACTCACCCGAGAATTTCAAGATTTTTTAGCCGATTACTGTTCTAACATTTTCCTGATGATAATAATGACTAAACTCTACTTAACGAAAAAATTTAGTGAAATTAAGTTAGAGCGGTACGATATGGGGCATTTATCAATATCCAAAGTACAATGGCCTGCTAATAAAATGTAAGCACCTCCACTCTTATGCCAGGACTATAAGGTTCATATTTGAATGTGGTTATACTTATTAGTGCATATGTACACACCTCAACAGCTGCTTCGTCTGCAGACACATCCTCTGCAGTATCAATGCGTCCTTGTATATCTGCGAATCGGGTTCGTTGTACTTGCACGCGTTATCGAACATCAGTATGAAGTCCGAAGCGAGTTCGTTCACCGAGTTGTACCCGTTGTTCTTCAGCTTGTGTGCGATCTTCTCCATGTCTATCGGGTTTTTAATCAGCTCGTAGTAATCGGGGTATTCGATTTTGTTGGGTAGTTTCATGAATATGAGTGCTAGTTGGCGATTTGCTGCAATATAAATAAAAATGTTTTATTAAATAGGCCACCTGCCCGTTGGTCCGACGATATTGTAAGGGTAATGGGAAAATTATGGATGAGGCTGATTGGTTACCGTAGGGAGTGGAGTGATAAAGAAGAGGCCTATACTCAGCAGTGGGTGACATGATGATGATAATGATGATTAGAAGAATTTTATTCTTATTTGATTAGCAGTTTTAATAAAAAATCACCATTATGACTGATAAACTGTCATAATGTTTTTTTGTGATAGGTGGCAGACGAGCAGACGGATCACCTTATAGTGAGCGATTGACGCCATCCATAGAAACCGCAACCCGAGTGGAGTCTCAAGTGCGCTGCCAACCTGCTTGAACCCCTTTCTCCCCAATGGGAGCTATCGCGTGTGAAATATCCGCTAGATTTCTAAAAACTGAGTTCCAATTTCGACGCCATTGGTTGTTTAGTGACATATTGACATCTTACATCAAAAATAACCAATCACCGTGGACCTCAGTTCCCAAGTACGCCATCTAGCGGATTTTTCACACGCGGTAGCCTCCATTGGCTTATTGGCCAATGTTAAGTACATTAGCTATTTGTCCATTGAATTTTATTCACAAACGCTTGTGGTGGCACAGACATGTTTAATTGTAATTTTTATTTAAATTGGATGATTAAGATTTAATGCCTTCAATTTTAATTAGAATCAAAATTAAGATTTCGTACACAAAAATACTCGATTTGACATTTGCGACATTTACTTGCATTTACTCACCAATGTGCCACAAAAAAAATCTTCATTGTTAGTGATGTGCTAACCGGTTTTTTCCGATATTAAACGATGGAATTCTCAGCACGCCGTTGTAACGTATCTTTATTTTACAACCGAGAATCGGGCCCTAATGAAAAACAAATGTCGGACTTTTTGGCGGGAAGTTGAAAAGGGCGTACATAGATTTTATTTATTATTTAATTTAACCCTTTGATGCATAGTGATGTAGGGTAACCGAGACAGTGATTGCCCAGTGTACAGTGAATGCCCGAATTAAGGTTAACATACATTTTAACTTATTTTCAAAGGTGTAGTTTTACATTAAATCCGTTAAATAACACTAGGATACTG
>JABMDO010001126.1:0-18162 GCA_014851415.1 Cnaphalocrocis medinalis
CGCTTGTGGTGGCACAGACATGTTTAATTGTAATTTTTTATTTAAATTGGATGATTAAGATTTAATGCCTTCAATTTTAATTAGAATCAAAATTAAGATTTCGTACACAAAAATACTCGATTTGACATTTGCGACATTTACTTGCATTTACTCACCAATGTTGCCACAAATAAAATCTTCATTGTTAGTGATGTGCTAACCGGTTTTTTTCCGATATTAAACGATGGACTTCTCAGCACGCCGGTTGTAACGTATCTTTATTTTACAACCGAGAATCGGGCCCTAATGAAAAACAAATGTCGGACTTTTTGGCGGGAAGTTGAAAAGGGCGTACATAGATTTTATTTATTATTTAATTTAACCCTTTGATGCATAGTGATGTAGGGTAACCGAGACAGTGATTGCCCAGTGTACAGTGAATGCCCGAATTAAGGTTAACATACATTTTAACTTATTTTCAAAGGTGTAGTTTTACATTAAATCCGTTAAATAACACTAGGATACTGTTAACTAGTGTTCTAAATAAGACATTTGGCAAAATTTTCAATAAAAATATTGTAATGGCAGTTTTTGGACAGCGGGTATCCGTCACTTCAAAAAATGCGAATTCCTTACAGAATTTGTTAAGGATACATTTTGTAGTTTTGAAGTTGTATCACTTTAAATTTCTTTTTTGAGCGTTAAAGCACAACGACGTGTTAGTTAAAGCTTTAATGTTTCATTCGAAGCAGTTATCGCGGCGTAATTTTATTCCATTAAGTATTTTAAGAGGGTGGGCAATCACTGTACCTAAAATATGACAAATTCAGTTATTGCCATACCAGAATTCAGTTATTGCCATGGGTATGATACAGTGATTGCCCGGGTAGGTATTTACTAAATCACGTGAGGGATATAATAATCGAACCGAATATTTTCTTTATATCCTGTATCTTTCTTTATATCTAGGTCTAGTTACAAGGAGTTTCGAAAAAACTGCTTTTTACAAAAAGTTGACCTAAAAAATAGGGGAAAATTTGATCTGCTACCGAAATCTTGGAGGAAAGGTGGTAAGAAGAACAACCAAATATATACCTACCGTAATTATATTATGTATTTTACCGTGGGAGAGCACGTTTCAGTATGAATAAGCCGGCTTAAACGGAGTGATTCTATAATCACAGAAAACCAAAATCAAGCGGCGCTAACGCGTGAGTGTACCGGAGGCTCTATGAAGGGGAAAAGGAGTTAAAATGTTGGCAGCGCATTTGTGATTCCCCTTGTTGTTCCGAGTGTCTATGAGCGGTGGCAATCGTTTACCATCAGGTGATCCGTATGCTTGTGAGCCAGTTAGTAATAATTAGAAAAAAACTTTCAAATTTCAACTGTGGGAGAGCCACGCTTCAGCATGAATGGGCCGATTTGACCGGAGTGATACCACTGCCTCACAGAAAACCAGCGTGAAGCAGCCCCTGCGCCGAGTGAGTGAGGGAAACGGAGGCCCACACCCGGGGGGAAGGGGATAAAAGGTTGGCAGCACTTGTGACTTCAGTGGTGTTGCAGGTGACCATGGGCGGCAGCATTGCTTATTATATATAATTTGCAGTCAAAACACGCATCACTTGATGGTAAGCGAATGCCAACGCACATACTCAACACCAGTGGAGTCACAAGTATGCTGCCAATGTTTTTAACCCCTCCCCCCTCCCTCACCCCCCATTGGGCCTCCGACAACCTCAAAACTGTATCTACTTACCTTTTGTAAAATTGGTACATTCCATTTATTCGCTGAGATAACGAGAAACTAGATAGAACAATTTGACGATTTTACTAGATTTTGAAACTAAAGGGGTTTTCTTAGTCAATGGTATCTTATTTGGATGATGTTACTGATTTCAATAGCTTAGAAATATATCTTAAACGCACAAAAACTTACGAAAGATCTAATATTTTAAGTATTTAATAGTATTTTTATGGAATTACAACGTGCGGTATAGTTGGCAATCACTGTCTCATTTGGTTGGCAATGACTGTGTCAAGTGGGCAATCACTGTGTTTTTAGGAGATATTTTTGTTATACGTTATAATTATAAAATATTCTTTAGATGTTTGAATTATTGCTAACTTATCTCAATGCTAAACTATTAACGTTGTCAAATAATTACACTCTGATTTCTTATAGTTAAAGAAAAGGATTATATTGAAATAAAACTAGTGTCAATTTCTTAAGTGGGCAATCACTATCTCGATCACCCTAGATTTACATCAGTTAATTTATTGATAAATAATTTTGAAATGGTAACCCAGGCATAATGTGTTTTATTTTTTTTAGATGCTTACTATATTTTTCTCGGTTCGGAACGCATCCTTTTACACTTTGACATCTAGTTTTTTTTTTTTATGTCATAATTTCGAACTTTTAGCGCGCTAATTGAAATACTTGATTTTGGCGGCGTTACAAATTTATTTTTTATTGATAATACATGATAAAACAGCGTAAAACTGTGTTTTATGAAGAGTTGAAGGTAAGCATGATGGATTATTTTATTTTTTGTAGTAATATAACAATAATTGTTAGAATTATCGGATTTACAAATTTGATGTAGAAATACATCAGTATGCAAAATCGGTAATTTATATCCGTACTGTCATCCGCATAACAATGAATGCCACTGGTATGTAACATGTCATTGATATGCAGGAGGAACAGAGTTGGGGATAGCACACAGCCTTGGGGTACACCAGCATTCACAGGTTTTAGGCCTGAGCATGAGCCGTCAACTACAACTTTGATGCTACGACCCGTGAGAAAGCTGTGCACCCATTCGCACAGTTTCTCAGGCAACCCATAAGCAGGAAGTTTCGAAATGAGCGCTTTGTGCCAAACCCGATCAAAGGCCTTCGCAATGTCCAGGCTTACTGCCAGGGCCTCCCCCTTGCTTTCAATGGTCTCCGCCCATCTATGCGTCAAATAGACGAGAAGATCACCAGCCGATCGACCCCTACGGAATCCGTATTGGCGGTCATTGATGAGCTGGTGTTCCTCAAGGTGGCTCAGAAGCTGTGCGTTATATTTCCTCTGCTTTTGGTCAGAAGCCTGTTTGCAGGGGAAAACAAACCAGGGTTGGGACCTACCACCAACGGGTACATGGGAATTTGGAACAAAGAGTTCCATACCCTGGAGCACCACGTCAGTTATAGAGTCGGCAATACTGCTGGGATCCTCGAGCGAGAAGCAAACTCGCCTCCATGGGTAGGACGAAAAGAACGCCCTCATCCCATCCCAATCTGCTGACCTGAAATGCCAAACACGACGGAAGCTCACGGTGTGGGAACGCAAATGCCGCGTGAGTGGCACTTTGCTCCGAATCAGGCAGTGGTCCGAAGATCCAATCGGGGAGTCAACGGAGACCTGATAGCCGTCTGGATGGGAGGTCAGCAGAAGATCCAAAAGTGAAGGCGCATGATCCTCCACATCCGGCACCCGTGTGGGTGAGGAGACCATCTGTGTCAGACCATAAGCCAAAGCAAAGGCATAAAAAGATCTGCCCGCGTGATCAGTTTTGGGCGACTTCAGCCACTCAGCATGGTGAGCATTGAAATCGCCAAGTATTACAATCACGGCTGAAGGGATCTGTAAATTCCTTAAAAATAAAAAAGTAAATTCCTGGATACTCTTGAAGAAAAACCGTATGGCAACGGGGGTCCCAAAAAAACAAGTACCAAATCTAGGAGAGTTCAGAAATAGTTTGGCAGACACGCTCTGCAATATAGGGTCACCCAGTGGTTGTAAAAGAGGTCGCCCTAGCATTTTCACTGCAGAACCAAAGAAACAGAAAGGCTCTCAGCACCCAACCCCCTCCAAAGATGTGCGCCTAGACGGTTTAGAACATTGGCCTGTATTTGCTAGCCGATTACGATGCAAGATGCCGAATTGTAAAGGTACGACACAGTGGTCGTGTACGAAATGTAACGTGCCTTTGTGTCTAAACCAGAGGAACAACTGCTTCAAAGATTTTCACACATATTAGTGAGCCATTTTTTTTGTAAATACCTTATTTCAGAGAATTCTTATAATACACAGTTCAATGTAAAGTTGTTGGCTTAAATGCATAGTGATGTAGATCTACATCATTAAGATTTTTGTGTAAAAACCTACTTTTTTTTTTAAATATATTTTTTTCACTATTTTTCCCAGAATGTATTTTTATTTTCCCCCCTGTTACAATTTATCATACAAGAAAAGGTAAAATCATGCATCTAAGGGTTAATTGTAAAATCTCTCTGTAATTATTGTAAATATTTAATTATTTGTATATTTTGTGTGTGTATATCCTGTACATTGGTAAGTTGTATAAATATTTCTTAGTTTGTCCAACATGGACATTGAACCCCCCCGATCCAGATCCTCCACCCATCTGACCCATCCCATCTAATCCTCTGCTCCAGCTATTAGAAGCCGATTCCTTCATTTCGTCCCGCAGATCTGCTTTCCTAAAAAAGAAAGATAATGACAGCGTTGATAAAGATAAAAAAAGAGAAAAAAAATCGATTGTAAAACCTTCCTTCAAAGGTAAATTGAAATCCATTTCCCGGCCTATCCCACTCAACGACAATATGTTTCAAGTCCTTCAGACTCCACAAAGTCCCGTACCCAGTTCCAGCTGTTCCAGCCCTGCCCCACAGTTAAATGACAGTAATATGGTGACTACTAACACTAACACAAATGTCTTTAGAAAACGTTACACTGAACAGGATGCTGGCCCCTATATTGTACATGTACAGTCAAAAGAAGAGTCCCCCAGTGATGGCTCCACTCTCCATCCCATAAAGTTTGGGAATTTTCTATTCAAAAACAATCTTAAAAATGTATTAGAAGATGGAATAAAGCGCATTGGTCGCAATAGGCTTGCTGTCCAATTTAAAACACCGTCTGCAGCTAACACATTCCTAGCAAATGATTCATTGACACTAAATTACGAGCTGTCTATTCCTTCTTACAACATTAGTAGGATGGGAATTGTGAAGGGAATTCCAGTTGAATGGTCACATGAGGAGATAGTGGCAAATATAAGAGTTCCTGAAGGTTGTGGACCTATCATCAAAACTAGACGTCTATCCCGTAAAGTTTCAAATTTTGAAGGTGTAAAGTGGACTCCAACCCAATCAGTTGTCCTGACTTTTGATGGCCAGACTCTCCCAGAGAGAGTTTATTCTTTTATTCATCGTTACCTGTTGACCAATATGTCTTCCCAACAGTAATTTGCTATAATTGTTGCCGCTTTGGTCACACTAGAGTTCAGTGCCGAAGCAAACCTAGATGCTTCAAATGTGCGAAAGACCACACAGGGAGCAATTGTCCTGAGTCTGAGGATTTCCTGTGCATCCATTGCAACGGCAGTCATCAGGCGAATGACAAAAAGTGCCCAGAGTACATCCGTCAAACTAATATCAAACAGTTTATGTCATCAAATGCAGTATCTTATAATGAAGCAGCATCTAAATTCCCTTTTAAGAAATCATTTTCTTCTGTTATATCGTCTTCTCCCTCACCTGTAGCATCTTCATACTCTAACTCTGCATTGTCTTCATCAGCAGCTGAACTCTCTAAAAGTCATAAAAAAACTGTTATTCTTAAACAAAAAAAGACTAATTTCCAAAATACCAAAGGATATGATAAAAAAGAACATGATCAAATTCTGTCTCAGTTCTCTATTCCCCCACCACAAAATGGTTGTGGACTAGCAGCAAATTCAACAAATGATTCTGTTTCCTCTTCTGATTTAAACAATCTATTAGCTTCTCTCATAAACATCATAGTAAATTCAACCTTACCGTACAACGTTGCCATATCTTTGATAAATAATTTGACAGTCTCTATTTACCAACTTTTTAAACAAACAATATGGATCAGGTCCTTCAATGGAACAGTAGGAGTGTTTCGTCGAAAGTACCTGATCTTATATATTTAATAAATAAATTTAGACCGTTTGCTCTTGCTATCTCTGAGACTTGGCTGAAGCCCGGCTTTCCATTCAGGATTCGGGGTTATTCAGTCCTCAGAGATGACAGACCTGATGGGTGGGGAGGTGCAGCTCTCCTCATCAAAAAGAATTATATATACTCTCAAATCTCTCTACCTGCCTTCAATAACTCTCACATAAATGCAGTAGCTGCAAAGATAGGAGATATATCAATAGTGTCCTTATACATTTCTCAAAGGATGTTTCAGTTTTACCTATTTTGAAAGACATCATTTCTTCTCTAGTTGGTCCCAAAATAATTCTAGGCGATTTTAATGCGCACCACTCACTTTGGGGTGCCTCCAACAATGACCCATTTGGAAATCATCTTGTAGATCTCATTGATGATTTAAACCTTTGCGTTTTAAACGACGGTTCTGCTACCAGGCGTAGTCTACCTGGCCAGTCATTAAGTTTTGTTGATATTTCTCTTTGCTCCCCATCTCTTTCTTCAATTCTTTCGTGGAAATGCATCTCTTCATCTCATGGAAGTGATCACTTTCCCATTCTAGTCTCACTTCCTAATACAAACAACCGTTCAGTCCCTTCATTATCTCCTTTACTTCAGTATAATCTCCACAATTGTGACTGGTCATCTTATAGTAATTTGATTGAAGAAAAAGTAACCTCACTTCCTAAAGTTTCTAATCAAAATCTTATCTTCTTATGACAGTTTGTTATCATTAATCCAGTTATCAGCTGACGCTACATTCAAGCGCAAAAATGTTGCCAGCAATAAAATCCCGTCACCACCGTGGTGGGATAATGAATGCACAATTGCAATTAAAAATAGAAATGCGGCAGAAAATCTTTGTAGGGATAATTTGGACATAAATAACTATCTTAACTATAAAAATGTAACTGCTGCGACTAAAAGACTCCTTAAGAAGAAAAGAAAGCTGGTTGGGAACGTTTCTGTTCTTCAATATCGCCTGAAACTCCGTTGACGGTAGTCTGGAATAATATAAAACGCTATAGGTGTTCCTTAAAAAATAATAATCGCTCTTCTTTCGATCTAAACTGGGTTAATCCCTTCTTTAAAAAACTGTCCCCCGACCATGTGCCTAATAGGGATCAAATTCCAAACGATATTTTTACTTCTGAGCTGTATACTGAAACAGGTCTAGGGGATTGCTCTCTTAACCTTCCATTTACTTTGAAAGAGCTCCAATTAGTTTTAAATAAAGTTTCTGATTCCTCGCCTGGTGAAGATGGCATCCCGTATTCTTTTATAGCTCATCTCAAACATTCTGCATTGTCGTTCCTTTTAGATATTATTAATCTTATCATAGATACCGGTCAGATACCTCCTTCTTGGAAGCGGCATATTGTAATACCGATTCTCAAACCTTCCAAAAACCCCGCAGACCCAAATTCGTACAGACCCATAGCCTTAGCTTCAGTTTTTTCCAAAATTGTAGAACACCTAATTAAAAAACCGATTAGAATGGTTCCTCGAACGAAACAACCTACTAGGTAAGACTCAATTTGGCTTTAGGAGAGGCAAAAGCACTTCAGATAACCTTAGTTTATTTTCTACAGATCTTCTTACGGCATTTTCTCATAATGACTCAGTAACAGCAGCCTTTTTGGATGTCGCAGCCGCGTATGACAACGTTAATCTATCTATTTTGAAAAAGAAGCTTTGTGATCTTCATATTCCTCCAAAGATCACTAATTTCATTTTCAATCTATTTATGGAAAGATCTGTTAGCTTGCGAGTTCCTGGTTTTGGTAACGATTCTAGATATTTATGGAAAGGAGTACCACAAGGCTCCGTTCTTAGTCCCCTTTTGTATGATGTGTACACTAGGGAACTAGAAGGTGTTATAGGTCCTGATTGTTGCATCCTTCAATATGCTGATGATGTTTTAGTTTATTCAACTAATCGCTCTATTGAAGTTGCGTCGTGTTCACTAGAACAATCCTTAAATGATTTGTCTGAGTGGTTTAAAGTTCATGATCTGTCTTTATCTGTCTCTAAAAGCACAGTAGTCATATTCACTAGAAAAAACAAAATTCCTAGTATTCAGGTTTGCATTAATGGTGCAGAAATACCCGTTTCTAATGAAGCTTTATTTCTGGGGAAGTTCTTTGATAGCAAATGTAGCAGTTTGCCTCATATCAACTATATCATTAACAAATGTGAAAGAAGTGTTAATGTTATGAGAGCTCTTACTGGCGTGTGGTGGGGTGGTCATCCTACCACTTTAAGATTAATTTATAACGCATTAATTAGAAGCCTCTTGGACTATGGTTCATTTACATTTAGCTTAGCTTCAAAAACAGCATTAAAGAAATTAGACCTGCTACAGTACAAATTGAAATAATACGAAAGCCTTGCATAATTAAAGGCTTTAATCCGCTAAAATACGCTTGTCAATACTGACATAACATTAGATTGAAAAGAAGTATAAAGTATGTAGGTAAATGAGAAAGGAGTATTGTATCTCATTCTCCGCCGCTAAGTTTGTAGTCCCGCAAGTGGCTGGGTAGCCTCCTGGGACCGACTCGATCTCCTTAGCCATTCCTGCTGCGGGGCGAGTGGTCCAGCTGACGGAGGAGCGTCGTTGGTTTCTGCTACCGACGGTCCCTGCGAAGTCTGAATAATTTCCGGTGTCTCAAGGCCTTCCGGTGTCTCGAGGCCTCCCGGCGATTCTGGAGGCAGAGCGGAAGCTTCTCTGGCTTTATCAGGATCTTGCGGTGTAGGGATATCCGTCACGTTATCATCGAGCTCTGTCGGTTCTAAGTCTCTGTCCAATGTCCTTTCCCTCTCCTCACCGATTGGGGCTAGATGTCGGTTGGACACAGCAGTTTCCCGTCCGTCGTTCAATCTTACGATTGAATAGTCGGGGTTTACTTCTATTAACTCGGCTTCTTCGACTGTAGGCTGGTATTTGTTTGCTCGAACACATCGTTTGACTAAGACTTGTCCAGCACTTGATAGCCAAGTCGGGATACTATTGCCATTGGGGGATTTACGCGAGTGCTTAAACATCCGTTCGTGTGGCGTGCAGTTCGTTGTTGTGCATAGCAGTGACCTGATGGAATGTAACGCATTATCGAGAACTTTCTCCCAATGTTCAATCGGCAAGTTATGGGAGCGTAGGCCAAGCCGGATCGCCTTCCAAAGGGTGGAATTAAGCTTCTCTACCTGCCCGTTCCCTTGAGGGTTGTACGCCGTTGTCCTGCTGGTAGCGATGCCGCGTGAGTGGAGGTACTCTTTGACTTCGCTGGATAGGAAGGCCGTCCCTCGATCCGAATGTATGTAGTTAGGCATTCCAAATAACATGAAGAGGTTGTTTAGATGCTTTATGACAGTTTTGGCGCTCATGTCGGAGCAAGCAAAAGCGAAGGGGAACCTTGAGAATTCGTCGATGATCGTTAAGATATAACGATTATTCGTACTGGTAGGTACCGGACCCTTAAAATCAATGCTCAAGCGTTCGAAAGGTGATGTAGCTTTGATGAGCTCTGGAGGCGGATCTGCATTTCTGTAAAATCTCGGCTTTATTTCAGCACATATACTACAGTTGTTCGTCATAGTCCTGATTTCTTCAATCGTATAGGCGAGATTCTTCGTTTTTAGCCAGTGATGCATCCTTGTTACGCCCGGGTGGCATAGATTCCCGTGGAGCTTCTTTAACCGTTCTAGTCGTGATGCGGCGTCAATACTAGCACAAACCCTGGATAATGTGTCAGCTACAAAATTATCTCTACCGGGCCTGTATACTATATCGTACGTGTAAGGCGCTAGCTCTAGACGCCATCGCTGTATTTTCTCGTTTTTGATTTTACTCGAATGGTTCGTATCGAACATGAATGCTACAGATCTTTGGTCTGTAATCAACTTAAACGGTTTACCGATGAGAAAATGGCGCCACTTCTTTAAAGACTCTACAATCGCATACGCTTCCTTCTCGACTGCTGAATGGTTATGCTCACTTTTATTGAGGGTTCTCGAGTAGAAAGCCACAGGTCTCGAGTCCTGGGAGAGCGTGGCAGCAATCGTATGCTCCGAGGCGTCGGTCTCGACGGTGAAGGGAATTTTGTCATCGATTGCGTGGATAGCCGATTTTGCAATGACTGATTTCAGACTGTCAAACGCCTTCAAGGCCTCTGCACTGAGCGGAAATCGGGTGTGTGCCAAAGCGTGAATATTCTTGGAGTAATTCGGAATCCACTTTGAATAATGCGCGAACATGCCTAATGCCCTTCTTAACGATGCTGTGTCATTCGGGGGAGGCAAGTTGATGAGAGGGTTAAGTCTGTCGCTGTCAGGCTTGATGATGTTCTTTTCTATGAAGTATCCAAGCATGTTGAGCGACTTTTGGTTAAATTTGCTCTTCTCTTTATTTAATGTCAAGCCGTATTTTCTGGCTGCCTGCAGGAATTGATTTAAATTCCGGTCGTGCTCCAGTTGCGTGTTTCCACAGATAGTTATATCATCCAAGTACGCAAAGGTTCCATTCAGACCTTCCTTCCTGATTATCCAGTCTATGGTCCTCTGAAAACTTGAAACTCCATTAGTGACCCCAAAAGGAATCCGGCAGAACTGGTAAAGATTTCCAGCAGCTTCAAAGGCAGTGTATGGGCGTTCTCGAGTAAGGATAGGTATCTGGTGGTAAGCACTCTGAAGATCGATTGCGCTGAAGACTGAGTATTTTGCCACCTTAGTAACAATTTCTTCTATATTGGGCAGCGGGTAGGCGTCTAGGAGAGTATACCTATTGATTGTTTGTGAGTAGTCAATACACATGCGCTTCTTGTGGTTAGCATTCTTGGTGATTAAAACCTGCGCTCGCCAGGGCGACTGACTCTCTTCGATGATACCTTGTTGAAGTAGTTTCTTAACTTCTCCTGCTATGAATTCCTGGTCTTCCTGGCTGTATCTGCGTGATCGTATAGCGATGGGCTTGCAATCGGTCGTGAGGTTAGCAAACAACTGTACAGCAGGAACAGTAGCTTCTGCAACGCAACATACTTTGAATGGTTCTTTTGGGCCACCGAAGGAAAATTCGAGCGTAGAATGCTGGCTGAGTAGGTCGTGTCCTATGATGATGTCCGCGCACAGGTCCTTGACTGCGAGTAGCTCGACGTTGCTGTATGAGTTCTCTCCCAACTGAACTGTTTGGCATGTAGTTCCAGTGACTTGAGAGGTCAAAGAGGTAGATGCCATGGATACCATCTGATAACACGGTCGTTTCCTTAGATGTGCTAAATTGGCAAAGTCTTCGTTTATGAAGCTTATGCTGCTACCTGTATCTATAAGTGCTTCTGCTCTTATCCCTTTTACGTAGGCAGGAACCGTAGCTTTCCTTAGTGATGCTGGCACAGCAGCCGACGTGTGCGATGAAGAACAGTGAGCACAGTCGCGAGGGGAGGTGACACAAGCGGCTTGAAGCTGGCTTCGGCAGACGGATGCAAAATGTCCCTTTTTTCCGCATTTCTTGCAATTTGTCCCGAAGGCTGGGCAGTTTTTCCTATTGTGTAAGCGATCTCCTCCACAAAAGAAGCATTTCGGTATCTGGCGAAGTTTGTTATTAGCCGTATTGGTCCTCGTAGCCGCTGTTGTCTGGAATGATGCCACTGTTTCCGGGCACGCGTCATTGCCATGACAATCGCTGTATTGTGCTTGACTGATCGTATTAGCTGCTGGCGATATGAAGTTTCGGGAATTGTTCTCTGCCATCTCCATTGATTGTGCTTTCTTATAGGCCTCGTCCAGAGTGAGTGTAAAGTTCTCAAGAAGGCGCTCTCGTGTTCTGGCCGAGCTTATACCTGCAATGAAGGCGCCCCTTATGTTATCGTTCATATTTGTATCAGCGTCGACAGCTTTAAATTCGCATTCTCTAGCTAACTGTTTAAGAGCTTGTAAATACATATCAATCGTTTCGCCTGGGTGCTGGCGCCTCGTGGCTAAAAGATGCCGGGCTGTTATTTCGTTCTTTGGCTTAACGTATAGCGCGTCCAATACTTCCATTGCTGCATCATATGTTTTACAGTCACTGATTGAGCTGAAGACACGCGGTGAGATATGATTAATGAGTAACTGCAATCTTGCACCGTCGGAGAGGGACCGCGCCTGCCCGGCAGGCGATGTTGCGGTGGCCGATGCTTCTATTTGTACTGCGATGAAGTTGTCGAACGTTCTTTTCCAGTGTACCCATTCGAGGCCCGTGGAGCTTAGTGATGGATCACCGTCAAACCGCTCCGGTCTAAGAAATCTTTCCATTTTAGCGGATTAAATTGAAATAATACGAAAGCCTTGCATAATTAAAGGCTTTAATCCGCTAAAATACGCTTGTCAATACTGACATAACATTAGATTGAAAAGAAGTATAAAGTATGTAGGTAAATGAGAAAGGAGTATTGTATCTCACAAATGTTTAAGAATTGTCGTAGGGCTATGAAAAGTACACCTACCAATGCCTTACAAGTAGAATGCGCAGACCCTCCCTTGAACCTAAGACGGCAGTATCTTTCTGACAGATATCTACTCAAAGTCTTCCAAATAAAAAATCATCCTCTCATTCCAAAACTTGAAAACCTTAACATCATCATGTCAGATAACTTTTGGTCAAACAATCGGTCCCATACTTAGTTAGCAGCTACAGAAAATTGTTGCAATTTGACTCTCAGATAATTAAGTTTCCATGCTTCCCCCTCTTTCACTTTAATTATAGCGACATTATTTATGAACCAGAAATTAGTTTATCTCTAGGTATTGATAAAAATTCGCGTGATCCAAATCTAAAATTACTTGTTTATATTCAACGAAATGCCGCAAATAAAGAAATATTCTTTACGGACGGTTTCTAAATCAAGTTCAACTGATGATTTTGATCCAAATTCGAATAGCAGTGTGGGCGCGGCTTTTCTGCAACAGTCGTCAGGTTACTTTAAACTATTTAAATTTCCCAGCTCAACAACAAATTTCACAGCAGAGGGTCTGGCCATTTTAGAATGTGTTAATTTTATATTAGCCAATAAAGTTTGCGACTCTTTAATTTTAACGGACTCTTTAAGTTTCCTTCAGTCACTTTTATCGAATCCATTCGGCAAAACAATGTGTCCTCTATCATTGTTAACCAAAGCTAAATTGAAAGAATGTTCAGATTTGAATTTGCGCGTTAAATTGTCATGGATTCCTGGACATTCAGGAATACAAGGCAATGAGATGGTAGACGAGTTAGCTAAATTGGCAGCAAGACAAGGTAGTGATTGCAATAATGGTATTTATTCTCAAGACTTAGCTCTTTTTCCTCATCACTCTTTATTAGAAGAGTGGATGTTGGTCTAAGGCACAGCACTAGCCGCAGGCCGGATGTGCCACAGCACTATTCGCACAACTGTCATTCTCTCTTTCGGATCGATAATGGCTCCGCGGTTAATTTCAAAATGTCGGCTGTTGTAACAAATAAACCATCTCAGTAAATTGGCAACCTACGTTATTATTTCAATCCTACAATTGGTAGCAGAGCGTAGTTGCCGCTACAAGGATGGCTTCGTCGTCATACGTTCGTGTAGAAGCACTAAGTAAAGAAAATTATGACACGTGGTGCCTGCAAGCCCAAGCAATTCTAATAAAAAACGAATTATGGGATTACGTAAATGGAAATAAAGCTGTGACGGCGAAATCCACAGCCGACGAGATCGCTACCTTCGAAAAAGAAGATTTAATGGCTAGATCGGAATTGTTCCTGCTGATATCCCCGTCAGAGTTAAAACAAATAAAAGGATGCAAGACATCTAAAGATGTATGGGATAAACTAAAAGGTATTTATCAAAGCTCTGGACCAGCCCGAAAGGCAACGCTTTTAAAGAAGCTCGTTCTTCAAAAACTGTCATCGGATGACATCCGGGAGCATTTGAATAATTTCCTAGACATCGTGGATAAGCTGGCGGATATGGATGTAACTATTCACCCAGACTTACTAAGCATCATGATGCTGTATAGCTTGCCGAATAGTTACGACAATTTTAGAATTGCCATAGAATCCAGGGACGTACTTCCTACGCCCGAGGAATTAAAAATTAAAATAATTGAAGAAAGCGAAGCTAGAGAGAACATTAGTAGCTCGCATACAACTGAAGGAGCGTTCTATACAAAGAAAAAAGTAAAATTCTGTCAAAATTGCAAAAAGAAGGGTCATTCTACAGATGCATGTTGGGCGAAGAAAAATAAAACCAAAATGGAAAATAAAACCAAGTATGTAAGAGGTGATAAAAACTTTAATATAACACCCACTTGTCTTACCGCCACAACATCTGACGTCTGGTGCCTAGACAGCGGATGCAGCTCTCACATGTGCAACAAGAGAGAACTGTTTGAAGAACTCCAGCCTGAGAGTGGATCGCTGCGACTAGCGTCTGAAACCCTCACTGCAGAAATTAAAGGAAAGGGTAAAGTACCCCTGATTATAAATAATGAAAAAATTAATCTAATGGAGACACTTTATGTACCTACCTTGACGACAAATCTAATGTCAGTTACGAAGATAACTGAAAAAGAGCATACAGTAACTTTTAGTAAAAATAAAGCAATAATTAAAGATGCTGAAAACAAATGTGTTTTTCAAGCCAAAAAGGAAAACGGTCTGTATTACGTACAAACTAAAGAAAGAGAAAATACAGCTTATTCGGCAAAGGAAGAGGATAATATAATGGATTGGCATCGAAAATTAGGTCACATAAATGAACATGATTTGAAGCAAATGGCAAAAAATAATCAAATGAAAGGATTGAAATTAAATGAAAAGGTAAAATTATCAATTTGCGAAACATGTATCAAAGGAAAAATGACCCGATTGCCATTTACCTCTGTCGATACTCCACAATCTTCAGAGCCATTAGAGCTAATACACACTGATGTATGTGGCCCCTTCCAAACTGAAACACTGGCCGGTTCTAGATATTTCGTAACCTTTTTGGATGACTACACAAAGTATAACTGTATATATTTCATTTCCCATAAAAGTGATGTGTTTTCAAAATTCAAAGAATATAAAAACAAAGTAGAAAATTATCTTCAAAGGAAAATAAAATCTGTACAATCAGATAATGGCACAGAATACTGTAATAGACAATTCGACGAGTATCTCAAGGAGCATGGCATCAAAAGAAGGTTGACAACACCATACACGCCACAGCAAAACGGACAAGCTGAAAGGAAAAATAGATCTTTACTAGACAAAGCTCGATGTCTAATGCTGGAGGCTAAACTACCAGAGAACCTGTGGGCAGAGGCAAACTATGCTTGTAACGAAGATGAACAAATAAATAATGAAACATGGGAACTAAAAGATAAGGTTCCACTCTATTGCTGTGAGGGGGCGTGTTGGTCTAAGGCACAGCACTAGCCGCAGGCCGGATGTGCCACAGCACTATTCGCACAACTGTCATTCTCTCTTTCGGATCGATAATGGCTCCGCGGTTAATTTCAAAATGTCGGCTGTTGTAACATATAAACCATCTCAGTAAATTGGCAACCTACGTTATTATTTCAATCCTACAGTGGAGCCATCTTTGGAATGAGTCCACTCAATATAAAGGCAAGTTCTATAAGGAATTCCAGCAAAATGTTTCATTAAAGCCATGGTTTTCTAAAATATATTTAAAGAAAATCATATCATCTACCATTTCCCGATTACGTTTTGGTCATTGTTCATCTCCTTCCCACTTGGCTAAGCTCCATATCAAGGATTCGTCTTTATATGAATGTGGTCTGGAAGAAGGTAATATCGAACATATCCTATTGTCTTGCCCTTATTCAATTCTTTACTCCTTATGATATCTTATTAAATACAAGCTCCTTTACCCTATAACCTATCATCTATTCTATCTCTCAGCAATAAAAAGTATATATATTCCTTAGTTAAATTCCTCTCCTATCATAACATCAAGTTATAACTCCCTTCCCAAATTTTATGTATATTATTTTATTACTTCCTCATCGCCCTACCCATCCTATACCTTCCTCGCCTAATATCGCTTAAAATACTCTAAACATGACAATGGCAAGAGTAATCCTCAGTCTGGACAGCTCAGTCAAGACATCGAAGAGGAGTGGATTGCCACACATAAAAATAAGAAGAAGAAGAAAACAAATGTCAAAAACGTTGCCTAGCAACGGCTAAAAAATGTTTGATTGAAAAATTCTAAAGCAAAGGATTAGAATCAGTGTTTTTATTATAAAATGTGGAAATTGTGACTTTGAATAAGAAATTAAAGCTTAATAAAATGGCTCAAGGTGTATTAATCGATGCTCCTGAGATGGCGTCTAATGAAAATAGTATTTCTACTAAAGAATTCTTGAACATGGAGAAAACTTGTGAAGCTTACAAGGATAGCGATGAAGAGATAAAAATGATATTTACTGAAATCAACAAGTTGTCCGGGGGTAATAACAATGTGCTAGAGGCAGACGTAGATGACGTCGAGTTAATTTTAAAGAGAGCCGAAGACATCGCATTGGAGACGGAGAATTTATTGAAGATGAGTCCAGTAGCTGCCAGCGCAGTCGGTATTTCCAATGGCTCGGCCACAATACCGCGAATAAAAGTAAGCAAGCCGATCGAAAGTGACAATAAAAGTCCTGAAGAAAATTGTAATTCGGGAATGAAGGTGAGGAAATATTTTTTATTTACTATTAAAAATTTATGAGTAATCAATTTTGTGGTGTTTAAGTACTTTTTATTTGCACATTTTTTGAATAACTGCATTCTTTACTAGGGGCTTTTATGTGGTATTCTTATTCTTTTACTATTCAGTCCATCATTTTTCATACATTGTTCTTTCTCCAATCCAATATTGGACACACTCCTGCCTGAGAGTCCAGTTATTACATGAAACATTTTTATTTTAATTCACCTAAGTTATCATCAAGTATCAACAGAAGTGTGTCATTATGATAATGATTATTGTTGTATAAAAATTTCTATCCATGTCTATGTATGTTGAAATCAATGTCATTGTCATATTCATTCACTCAATACTTAGCCAAATAATGCATAGGACACCTATTTATTTTGCTATGTAGGTGCTAATTTTCACACAATAAGTTCACAAAAAAAAAACAAACACTGTAATTATATTTTCTTCTTTTAAATATCTTTATTTTTATGTAATATTTTCTACATAAATGCTATTACATAATAATTTACACTATCTAATAATAAATTAATGGCATAATACTTATAATCTAAATCACTCCTTGTTGATCTGTGCTGCAGCACCCTCAGTGCTTCGAGGCTGGCTTTCGCCACTGGTTCAATGTATGATGTGGGTAGGACGAAACCATAACGGCCGGTGTCTGCTAGCTCGATTGTGTAAGAGTATTTGATTCCTTGGGCCTTAGCCCAGTCATCTGAACCTTTGCAATGGACTCCCCCTGTCAAAGCTATAATTAGTACGTCCGTGGTACTATACAAACGGTTTATCCTTGGGGGAACCACGCTTCGGCAGAATGGGCCTGCTCAACCGATACACGGCCTCACAGAAGGCCGGCGAGAAGCAACGCGCTGTGTTTCGTCGGGGTAGTGAGGTTACCGGCCTAATTGGGGAGAAAGGGGGTTAATGGTTGGCGGGCGCACTTGTAGACTATTGGGTGTTGCAGGTGTCGAAGCGCAAAAGGTCCCCGCGTTCGATTCCCGTCAATTCATTTAGGAAACTACATTTTCTATGTTTCTTGTGCCTGGGTGTTCGGGTCGACGCCCCCAACAATGATCGTAACATGGTACTCATAGTACAGGGGTGCCCTAGTTTGAGGCCAGGTTGATTGGTGTTTGTCTGGCGCATGTTTATTAATTATTACTATGAAAACCAAGACCAATTTCTTTCCCAGATCTCACGAGTCGTCGATAGAACAAATCAACCCAAACCATCCAAGATATGAGTATGGGCGGCGACTCACGCTGAACCCGTTCGACACGATCTCCGGCGGGGAACACTCCATACGCCTCGACTGCGAGTCTTCTGCGTGGAGGGACACGGCAGAACTGACTGTGGACGACTTCGCTTCGCTGAAGAAACATGGTCTGGCTACTGAGAGGAAGGATGTTAACGAAGTAAGTGATGTCTTTACTCTGGTGTTGCACTGTGGGACTGAGCATCGCCGAAGAAATATGGCCTGGCTAGAGAGAGAAAGGATTGTAAACAA
>JABMDO010001127.1:0-19221 GCA_014851415.1 Cnaphalocrocis medinalis
TCCCCCTGTCAAAGCTATAATTAGTACGTCCGTGGTACTATACAAACGGTTTATCCTTGGGGGAACCACGCTTCGGCAGAATGGGCCTGCTCAACCGATACACGGCCTCACAGAAGGCCGGCGAGAAGCAACGCGCTGTGTTTCGTCGGGGTAGTGAGGTTACCGGCCTAATTGGGGAGAAAGGGGGTTAATGGTTGGCGGCGCACTTGTAGACTATTGGTGTTGCAGGTGTCGAAGCGCAAAAGGTCCCGCGTTCGATTCCCTGTCAATTCAATTTAGGAAACTACATTTTCTATGTTTTCTTGTGCCTGGGTGTTCGGGTCGACGCCCCCAACTAATTATCGTCACCTGGTACTCATAGTACAGGGGTTGCCCTAGTTTGAGGCCAGGTTGATTGGTGTTTGTCTGGCGCATTTATTTATTTAATTATTACTATGAAAACCAAGACCAATTTCTCTTCCCAGATCTCACGAGTCGATAGAACAAATCAACCAAACCATCCAAGATATGAGTATGGGCGGCGACTTCACGCTGAACCCGTTCGACACGATCTCCGGCGGGGAACACTCCATACGCCTCGACTGCGAGTCTTTCTGCGTGGAGGACACGGCAGAACTGACTGTGGACGACTTCGCTTCGCTGAAGAAACATGGTCTGGCTACTGAGAGGAAGGATGTTAACGAAGTAAGTGAGTCTTACTCTGGTGTTGCACTGTGGACTGAGCATCGCCGAAGAAATATGGCCTGGCTAGAGAGAGAAAGGATGTAAACAATACTTCTAACTAAACCCATTCGACACAAGCTATATATTGTTATGTTGTTTGTTGAAATGTTAGAATAAACATTTAACGAACTGTCGGAGGGCCACGCTTCGGCACGAATGGGGCCGGCTGGATCGAAGTGATACCATGGCCCCATAGAAGAAGGGCGTGAAGCAGTGCCTACGAGTATACCTGTGATAGCAAATGTGACTATTTCTTCACAATTCACTGGTCACAATGACATTCCACCTACAATGGACAAAGCGCGCCATACAATAACCAAGCGCGAAGATGGCACATGCTCCAAATTTCACCTTATTATGCTTCAAACTGATCTGTGTATACACTGCTGTTTACAAACCTGCATGTGTAAACATCTTGACAGTTTAAAGCAGTAATGTATAACTACGTGTCACTCGCAGCTTGCATATGGTGATTTACGGAAAAGTTCAGAGCAAGGAATTCACGGAGTCGCAACGCTTATTATTTATTTAATTACTATAGGTATTTTATCGGTTTGCGTGCAGTCATTTGAATTTAATATATTTTTATATTTATATACAGGGTGTATCTGTGACGTTTACATCCGTTTAGCCACGTGTTCTACCAACCATTTCTGCACAACATTATTGTGCTATGACTTTTGAAAATTCGCATAAATTTTTTCATCTTTCCATACAAAGTCCGTCACGTGACTTGGTCACTTTGTATGGGGAGTCAAAAAAATTTTCGAAAAATTTGGAAAAGTTGTTGAACAAATGTTGTTCAGAATGGTTGATAGAACACGTGGCTAAAGGGATGTAAACGTTCACAGATACACCCTGTATAGATAACTGATTCCATGATTTTGTTTAAAGAAATGATCCGTAACTCGAACAAATTATAATAATCCAATTATTGTACTTAGATCGCAATTTTTTTTTTACTTTTTTGATCTTGCAATGTTTGTATGTATTACATACATATCGTATCAGTTTTGCCCGATTAAAATTAAATTTTGCATTGACATGGTAAGTTAGGTAATGTCATGCTAAATCCAATATGGTAAATACAAGACCCTTTTATAAAAACTTAACCATCTGTATTTTTAGTTTTCAAAAATGGTATTGCGCTTGTTGTTAATAACATTTGGTATCTATCTACAAAATTTTAACAATGTATGGAAACTTGACAGTTTAGTCTGCTTAATGAGAAAAATAATACCAAAAAAGGTTGGCGAAACCTAAAAACGTCACTTAAAAATGACATAAGTGACTTTAACAGATTTGACAGTGACGTATCTGTCGTAGATTTTTTGGTCTTGAATTCCAGTTTAGAGTATAGTTACTTTTTGTGCATTTCCCATTATCAAATAAAAGGGTTTGTTATTGCGAAAATAAAATTACTTTTTTTGTGCGTAATAATTTTATTTTAATGATATCAATGGGAAAAACTGGAACCTGAAAACTTTCCATTACAACTAACTTGCGCCACTTCTCTCTCATAATCTCATGGACGTAGGTAGTGGAAAGCTAAAAAAAACAGCTATCGTAAATTAGTTAGTGACCTGCCATAATCTCGCTCGGGTGAAAAAAACTAACAAAAGAGCGACTCCATAGTAATCATTGACACACGACTAATCAAAAGTATGCCTAGGCATAATTTTCAAGTTCCGTTTACAAGGCGCAGATGCGAAGTCCATTGTAGATGGAATGTCATTGACTGGTCATGAAAAGTAAACATCGAGAGTCCAAAAGTTTAAGCCTCGTGGCGACATCTGGATAGCGTAACTAGTATGATCACCTTGCTAAGCCAGAAGATTTCCTCAGGTTCAGAACTAGGATGCCGTAATATATAAGAACACAGCGGCGATATCAGTTGTATCCGCCTACATCAGCTAGAGGGCGTGGGCGCGTTACTGTAATGGGACAGTATTTAGACTGATACGTTACTTTTGTTTCAAAAATATTGTAAGTCGATTAATGAAATGAACGAAATGAACGAAATAGAGCAGTAGATTATAAAATTTGACATTCATAAATGTTCTGTAAAGGACTTAAATTGAATAAAGTGATTTTGATTTGATTTGAATGATTAACAACATTTAAATACAGTTAGGTATGTGGCTGTCCGTACCTAGTTCTAAATAGTTCTAAAATTTTATATAATTATAGATTATTCTGAATCTTTACGGAACTAAGTTTAAAGCCCGATTCAATAGATAGATAGATATTCTTTATTGCACAGAAATATATTACATGAGTGAAACAACAGCCAATCTTCATCTGATCTATGGTGTAATGCTCCGATTTATATGAAATGAGAATCTTATACAATAGATTTACTGTTAGATAAAAATTGGCCGAATCGCACCTAATTCTTTTATTTTTGCATCTCTTTCAACAGGTGCCGTTAATTGCCGATGAAATTGATATAAGCCCGTGGAAAAATCTCCTTATGAAGTTCGCCCAAGTCCATGTCTGTTTAGAGCACTTATATAGAGCTGAGATGTGTTTAAGAGCCGATTTTGGTAAGTCACTTATAGTGTTATTATTAAAGATAGACGGCGCACTTTTGACTCTACTGGTATTGCCGTTGTCTATGCGACGGCAGTCGCTTACCATTAGGTGATCCATCTGCTAGTCTGCCAACTATCACATGAAAAAAGATGAATAAGCGTCACCATATTTACTTACCTTTTTTATTTCAGTAAATCTGAAACCAATAGCATCCCGTTTACTAGAACATTACGTATCGGAAAAATCTCCCATAAGGACTGTGGGACAACTGATGAGCGATCCTCTCCAAAGATTTATAATGCCCCTACCCAACAATATAGTTCAAGATCACATGAAGTAAGTAATACCAAGGGTTTCTATCTAATAATAAGTAACAATCAAGATGACCTCATTTCGCCTGATGGTAACGGCCGTGAGATTAAAATATGAGGTTGACAGGCACAAAAGAACAAAACGCACCTATTGAGTCTGTCCAATGAAGACTGTATTGATTCATCTCTTACTCGACTCCGGATGAAATAGATATTTTGCCGCCCCATAAAAAGTCCCAAAAATCCAGTTTTTTTTTGTAATTCTAACTTTGAAGATAAATTAGTGTATGCGACTGCACATAACATGGTATTAAAACATTCGCGAATGCTAAAAAACTCAAAGATTAGTTTTTTAAAATTTCGCTCGTTTTTTAATATCCCTTAATATTTCACCGTTAGATAAACAACTATTTATACTTATCTTTCTTTTTTCTATAGAAAGTCGGCATTCTGGTATAGGGCTGAGATGGCCAGGAAAGATACCGCTAAAAACGTAGGCATCAAACGGGATTCCAAAGTCGTCTACGTGTTTTCACAACTGCCTGTTTTCCCTCCGTCCGTTTGGCAGAACTTGGGTGAGCATAAATATTTTTATTTTCTTATGCCTGACTTACACTTGATTCTTATACTGATGACTTGATTTCTGTGATTGAGGCCTTTGCCCTGCAGTGGGATAGTATATATAGGCTGATACTTACTTTATACTGTCTCATTTCGCTTATGGTAGAAACTCGTAGAATTATAAAATCCAGAGATAAATGCTAGCGGTGATAAGCCTAATCCCCTTCATAGTAGCGATGACTTGAATTTTCTATGATGGAAGTCTTTGCCCTGCAGTGGGACAGTATATAGGCTGAATACTTTACATCAGGTAAATTATTATGCTAGAGTTCGAAGATTTCAAAAGTAGATACGACCTTTCATACTCGTATGGAAAGCACATTCTTATAATTGAAAAAAATAATAATTTTTTATTATTATTATTTTAGATACCATTGCTCAAAGTATTCTTGATATTCCTACCATTTTTCTTTTTTTTCTTGCATGTATAAAAATCAGTAAATATTTTCAGAACCTTCAGTGGAAGACGCAGCGGAGGTCACGACAATGGGGGAAGAGTTGAAGTACCACGTTACGAAATACAATTTCCTTAGCAACGAACTGATGTCGAAGATATCTTTATGATAAAGTATGGTTGTGAGAATGTGCCTTATATTTTTTATTAAATATATACTTTTTTTACGTTTTACACAATTTATAATTTTATTGGTAACTAGTGGCCGCCCGCAACTTCGTTTGCGTGAACTTTATGACTCTTGGCTTAAAGATGAACAAACTTGGAACCCCCTTTTCGCTCTATTAGGGGTTTAAGTTTGGAATATCCTTCCTTATAGGATCTCATCCAAAAATTCTCATCACATTTGACAATTTTTCCATTCCATTTCATTCCATATTTGTTATAGTGGAGCTGGGCCTCTTAGAGTTCCAAACCAGATGTTCCATGATCTTTGATTTTTTTCATGGCATCATAAAATGCTCATCAATCTGAACAACTTTTGTTAAAGTGCCATTGACCTACCTCTTATAGTTTAGCTGGGCTGTTGTGGTTCTACATCAAGGAGTTGGTCTTCAAAATATAATATAATCCTATAAGTTGCCCTGATATTACAGCTATACAATAAAAAAAGTTTCATTCGAATTGGTTCAGTAGTTTTCCGAGATTAGCGCGAACAAACAGACAAACAGACAAACAGATATAAACAGACAAACAGACAGACAAAAATTTTAAAAATCATTGATTCATGTTCTGTTACTGTTTTTAGTCGTCCTAAGTTATTTTGAGATAAATATCTTCAATGTACAGACACAGCTTTTTTACATTTTTATTATATGTATAAGATAATAGTCTCATTTGCTAATTAATCTATGGTAAAGTTAAGTACGACTAGTCTTTTTGGACCTGTGGCTAAAATTGGTACTGATATTGTCTTTTTAGAAAGTGTTCCTTTTTTACAATGATCTTCTATAGAAAAGCCCTCTAATCTTTTGGCCAAAATAGTCTTGTCGTTCGTGTAATGAAAAATTACATTATCAGTAGGTGTGTCACACTACAATTCATATTAAAGTAATAGTTACCTTTGAGTGGTTAAGGATAATTAACTCAGAAAATATCTATACTTTGCATTTCACTAGTCGACTTCAATTTTGTTTCTATTTTAAAGGTAAGGTAAGTGGTTGGGGGATCTACCCGCATGTTAGATAAGGTGGAAATGTGAGAAGACATGGCGCTTGGATGACCATTATAGTATGTAAGTACATTTTTTTATACCTATATTATTTATTAACATGCATGCTTCATTGCCTTTTTCAATAGGCTCATATAGGTCCTTGAAATGAGGTAGATTACTATTGAAGGTAGGTCTCCTCTAAAGGGCGCCAACTAAAGTTGT
Organism: Cnaphalocrocis medinalis; assembly: GCA_014851415.1. NCBI lineage: Eukaryota > Metazoa > Arthropoda > Insecta > Lepidoptera > Crambidae > Cnaphalocrocis > Cnaphalocrocis medinalis. The sequence continues at coordinate 6,020 of JABMDO010001127.1, forward strand.
TAATCCCATCCACCCTGTTTAATCCCATCATAGATAGTAGCGATGACTTAATTTCTATGATGGAGGCCTTTGACAGTATATATATATATATATATATACTTTACAACGCCATCTATTGGACCAGTTTAGAACTAATAGCAATTAAGCCTTGAAACGAAGTGAGAAAGTGAGAGAGAATCACTCCGGTCGAGTCGGCCGCCTGCATGCGGAAGCGTGGCTCCCCCACGGACCAAAAATGTCTTATCTACTTGGGTAGGTTAGGAGAAATTCTATTACCTAACAGTATTATGCGCATAAGAAAATTCCTAATCAGAACCAAAAAGAGTTTTAAATTTATAAACACACTCGTCTCTTATTAGATAATAACCATCTAACACCAATCACTGACTAGAATAAATACACATTTGACTCCACTTCATTCGCCTGATAGCTTTAAAATAAATAATTAAATACAGTTCTCAACTAAAGAAACGCTTGTGTAAATAAACACTGGATGCCACCGTTTGATCTCGGGTTCAGTAAACCGAGTTTATACGAACTGCAAATCGGTGCGTTTGTTATTGGCTGTAGGTATTTGTTCTTTGTTAAGAAATCAATGTCAGCGTTGAAATGCTACTTTTTGCTTCTAATCCGAGATTTTAGTGCTCTTTTATCTTCGATCAATAATTACCTACTTCTTAAACAAAAAAATAATCTCTAAAGATTGTTTATGGCTAAACCTCAAAAAAAGTAATCCGTTTTTACTTTGTTGCTGTATTTTGTTGTCCAATAGACACTACGCGTTCCAAATTGAAATAATTATGGTAAAGACATTTTTATCTAACAAATTCTCTCTTTAAATATTTCAATGACGTCCTTTTAGGGACGCTATAGTGTATTATGTCTTAGAGGATTACGAGATCAATCTATCGATTTAAACTTCGTCACGCAATCATAGGTACCTATTTCATAATTAGAGCATCAAAGTTCTCTGGTGGTTTATAATACTTACCTGTGTCTAGATGCTATACCTACAAATGCTTAGTAGTATACTTTTGAGCAAACTGTCTGATTGTATCAAAGTTTACAAAGAGCGACGCCAAAATTGCGAAAGTACGGCTCCGTTCACCGTCTTCAAAGAGTATTTTAAGATCAATTATAAATAATTTGTTCATAAAATCCGCCTCCAGCCAATTATTTGGGTAAAACATCCTGTGCCCTCTTAATCCATTTTTCCGCTTATGATTGATGGATGCTGATTCATTTTCTTTTAAAGAACAATCGAGAACAAAATTGCTGGTTACTTCGAATAGGTATTCGATGTGCGATTTGTGGATCACACACCTTTCAACTGTATTAGAGTAAACATTGTGAGATTGAATAGGGAACGTCCAGTATCTAACTATAGGTGGGGCAGCACTATTTGTTGAACAGAGCAAATTGATAGCGCTAGTCAGCATCACCGTCGATAGTGTACCAAATTTTAGTTACATATATTGGTAGATTTGACAGACAGACAGACAGAATTACTTTCGCATTTATAAAAGTATCTACATTTGTATATTGGCCCTCTTTTGGATGATTACCAGCTCGAGCCGAGCCTCCACACAATTTGAGCATTCACCTTTGCCAGAAAAAAATTGGGCTTCTTATTCCTGTAGCACTTTTCCTCTCGCCAGTGCTTGTGCGTGTGTTTACCCCAACGGGCCACGTGCGCTAATTATCCCTTATTACTCAACCGTATTGTGCGCTATTCGCGGATACTCGCGCTCCCCAGATAACTTTGTTAGCGCGAGTGAGATGTGGGTAATGCGGATGAAATGGCAGGCGATTGGGTATTAAACGCGATTCGTTTGTAGGTATCTTATACATTTTGTCAGGATTTTTCCGAGACGTTCTTTGTTCGTTAGACTCTAGATTTGAGCAATCATTCGTCATTTTATCGTCTACTGCTGAACGTAGGCTTCCCTAGGGGACAATCAAATGGCAGTCAATCTAATCCGCATCTTCTATAGAACCATTATAAATCCTGTTAAAACCTGTTTACGAATAATGCGTTAATAAAGTCGTGAAATTAATTGATAGCGCCATTGCCACTTTTTTCATAAGTTATGGTAACCATTGGTTCCCGAAAGGCCGTTGGGATCACAAGTAGGGTTGGCCGTTAGTTCTCCAAAAATCATTTTTCAAGACTTTCTTGTCTTGACGCGTTATACCTTTGAGTTCTTAATTTGAACATTTAGACATGACTGTACCTACCTAGATAAAACTTATGATGGTACAACCCCATTAAACAGATGAGTTTCGACTCAAGACTTTCTTGTCTTGACGCATTATACCTTTGAGTTCTTAATTTGAACATTAAGACATGACTATACATAGATAAAGCTTACCTATATATCGTTCAACCCCATTCAATAGAGCTGAGTTATAATATGATACAAGAACATTAACTTTGAGTTTAACAACATACGCGAAATCCGAGTAGGGCACGTCACTCAACGTCAATCCCGTACTGCATCAGACAGGAGACAGGCAGACGCATGTAACAAGCTTCCGATCCTAATTTTCTGTTGTAACTCGATTTTAAAGGTAGGTATTGAACATTCGATTTTTAAAATAATCGATTTTAGTGAACATTTAGGAATTAATACCAAAAATGTGTTTCATTAAAACTAACATTTAAAGTCCTCTACATGTAAGTCTTATATTTTTATGACCACCTAAAAAAACGTTGTGTCATTGAATGAAAGCTTAGGTTAGTGTTATTTTTTTGGGCGGCTATGCAGGTCCTAGGTTAAGGTATTTTTATGTCATCCGTAAAGATAATTTTGTGTTGTGGCAACTTTTTTCAAATCTTTGTTATGTAGTTCTTAAGTAGGTATGTACAATGAGGCTAATCGTTGTAATTTATCTGTTGATTAAATAAACATTCACTGTCACACGGTGTTAGCGAAAAGTCTAGTAATTAAAAGTCGGTTAAGTCTTACATTAGTATGGCTGCCTAAGTTCGACATAGCCAATTTAGCGGCTGAACGGTTCCACTGTTCTTCGCATCAATTCTCAAGGCTAATGGTTTCTTTACACAATTTGGTGAAGGTAAAAGTTGTGCAAATAATTACGAGCCCCCACACACACACTCAGTTCGCAGGTATTCGTTTATGTTACGATCTAGTGAGGGTCGCGGGAATTACTTGGATGCGGGTGGCACAGGACCAATCCGTGTGAAGAACGTTAGGGGAGACCTATGTCCAGAAGTGGACGTCTATTAGTTGAAAGAAATAATGATGATACTTGGATTTACACAAGTTATGTTAGTCAGATAGCTATATGCAGGATTAAGGTCGTGGCCAAGCGTCTACGTCCATCTTCTATATAGGTATAATATATCTATATGTATAATAGAAAATGGGCGTAGAAAACGATACTAAGTGAGGGAGGGCCACTAGTAACCTAAGGAAGATTAAAAATCGGAGAAGTTATCATAGAACAGAGAGGAACAGAAAAATGTCGCTCGCTTGAGTTCGCCTTTCACCTGGAGGCACTCCTTACGAATGCGCTTCAAACTTCTTTCGTGTTTTATCTGGATCTATGTTGGCTACTGTCTGAATAGCCTATTGGGCTGGGTTGCATTAACGATAGGCGATGGTATAATTCAGTTTGCTTATGTAGGCCGGAGATATAGGAGTGCAAATATTGGTAGAGAGAATTCGAGGTTCTATTCATAGGAGGAAATTGTTTACTAACCGCCCACTACTTATTTGACCTTTGGAAGAAATCGAATCACCATAAAACGAGAGTTCAAACTTAGCGAATGAATAGAATAATAAATCGCACATATTACTAAATAACTAATAGTAATTAATTATGAACAAATATAGACTAGGGTGGTATTGGGATTCTGGGCTCGATTCCCGGGTCGAACAAAAAGTATGTTTCGAATTTTCCGAACATATCTCGGGTTTGTGATCCAATCGTGGTAATTAAGCCTAATCCCATCATAGTAGCGATGACTTAATTTCTATGATTCCTTTGCCCTGCTGGGACATTAATCCTCATAAGGCCCAGAGTCAGATAACAGCATAAAATTTTTATATGTAACAACACAATAGAAAATCAATTATTTTTGCCCTTGAAAGGGCTTTTGGGTCCTACGACGATTTAGGCTGGTAGGAACTTAACTGTACTTTTTAATCAAAGGTACATATTTCACAGATAGCTTTAAATATTCAATCAAGCAAGCATTATTGCCGTGTACCACGAATACTTAGGTATAATGATTTTTACTTTCAATTTGTTAAAATAATCAGCTGTGTAGCTTGGCAAGCTAAAGGTGCAGCTCCATTCAGTGTTGCCAGCGCACAAAATGTACTCTAATTAGGCGTAGCTATTCAGCCCGCCCTCGTTCCGCAGATTGTGAGATGTTCTTGGTTTTACGTTGAGCAAATTTTTTGATATTAAAAATGACTGGATACTTTTTAAAACAAGTTGTATTTGTCAAATTTTGAGAAGAATACATTTCTAGGACGTTTACGTTAAATAATTTGTAAGTAGGGATTAGGTACCGACTTTAAATATTCTAAACATTTGCCCCACCAAAAACTTACTTTTACACAGTCTCAAAAAAAATCTATCATAAAGGGTGAATTGGATATTTATTAGATTATAAATTAATATCCCCCCCACCCTTCCTCCTGAATCTAACATTAAAATGTTAGATATCACAATTTGACATACGTATTTTTCACTGTTACCTACCTTTTACGTGATAAAACACTTACCTACTACATATGATGACTCAAGCTTAAAGTAGGTAAGTACGTAGGTATGTATTATGCACATTGGACTTATTGTGACTCATGGTTTGTCATGTTGTCCTGAATAAATTAGCATAACCATTGAGCAATAGCTTGCCTATAAAAGTAAAGAAAAGTATAAAAAGTTAAGTATCAGCATATTTTTTGTAGGTACTGTCCCATTGCAAGGGCAAAGGCCTTCATAATAGAAATCAAGTCATCGCTGCTATCATGGGATTAGGCATAATCACCACGCTTGCTTAATGCGGATCATCACAAACCCGAGCTATGTTCGAAAAAATCGATACCTATATACTTTTGCTCGATCCGGGAATCGAACCCAGGACTCCGAGATCACGGCCCGGTATTTATTAAACATCTGGGCTATCAAAGTACACGTCTTTATATTATTCCTTTTCCACTTGAAGTTTCTTATTCGCCCTCACGTAGCATCCATTTAATGTTAATTATGAGCATTAATAAAAATGTTCCAAGCGACTGCTTGTACATATTTTAACAGCTAATTGAATAAAGTCACAAGAATTCTGCGAGCTAATTGCTCTTTTCACTTTGTTCACTTTCTTGTGTAATTTTTCTTTGCAGAAGCTTCAACTATGTATTTTTTAATTAACTAGTTTCTACCTGAGTTACTGGAGGTAATTTGTCGGATACTTACTTGAAATTGCAGTCCTGCTGCTATAGAATTTTAAGAAGTCCTAAGATTTTTTTATGATCGTTGGTAGCTCAGTGAATAAGAACATTCGCCATCTATGCGAGAGGTTGTAGGCTCAAATTCGAATCGCACCTCTGGATTTTTCAAATCTATGTGCATTTTCTACTACCATTAGATAGATCTCGAATCTCACGTAGGTCAGACGTGTACATGATTTAATTGAATCAATATAAATATTGCTTATTTTGAGTGACCTGGATTACGTGCGCGCGGAAACTATCTGTGTCATGAATTGCGGAAGTGCCTAATCAAGAGAAATTATGTGTTGCGTATAGAATCGTCTCAGTCTATACTAAAATAAAAATGCAGGATAGCCCCTTTAACAAAAGCTTAAAGACATCCCGGAGCCCACCCCCCAGTCGAGGACACTCATCGACCCGTCCTCATACACCTCCCAGACCTATGGACGACGGCGGCACCTCTGATGTTGTGTCTACCGCCGAAATACAATCATGGATGACCTCTATCGACCAATGTCTTAACGAGGTATGCTCTATCTCAGCCGAAGGGAAGCTCAACTCCGATCAGAAGCTGAGAATCAGCAACCTATGCAGGAAAGTTGGCCATGGCACGTCTCAGTTGGCTGTGCAGTACCAAGCGCTAAAACAAAAAGCGGTTCTCATGAACGCCAACCTACATGCCACCAAGACAAGGAAGATATCTCGAAATGTCTCCAAGACCTACATCAGAGTATCGCCGAGTCACCGAAGATAATAAGTCAGGCCAAACCATCCTATGCCGACCTAGTTAAAAAGGGCACCAACGACTTTGTAAAACCTAGCCCTCTGAACTCCGTTGTAATTTATCCAACTGATAAATTTAAATCTAGCGAGGACACGAAACAACTGGTTCAAAATATAATTTAAACCGGACCTCCATGAAGCTTCATATCAGGGGCTTAAGAAAAACCAAACACGGTGGCGTCATAATTAGCACGGAGAATAAGGACGATATTGATAAACTAAAAAAAATCAGAAAACCTTACATCCTCTGGCCTCACCATTGACGAACCACACAAGCGCAGACCCAGGATAATTGTGATCGGAGTACCCGCGACCATGCAAGACCAAAATGTTCTCAAATGCATATATATGAACAGAACCTAGCAGAGAAAGTTAAAGAACTAACCTTGGAGAGTTTTATGTCGAACATAAAAATTAGCCATAAATCAGGTAAAGGGATGCAGACTCCTGCAAACTATATCATAGAAGTCCCAGCAAATATTCGCAAAGCCTTAATAACTCAGGACAGATTATACATCAACTGGACATCGTGCCCTGTACGTGACTTCACACTAGTCACTAGATGCTTTAAATGTCAACAGTACGGCCACGCCTCTAAGACCTGCAAAGCGCAGACTGACACCTGTGGTCACTGCGCATCTTTTGGCCATACAATAAAGGACTGTCCTAAAAAGGCGGACTCCCCCGTGTGTGCAACCTGCTCATTGTATAAGAAGCCAAATAAGCACCAAACAGGTGATATAGTGTGTCCTGCGAAAAAAATGGCAGAACAAAGGTATATAAATACTATTGACTATGCTGGCGCCTAAGAGCGCCGTAAAACTCTCCGCTTAGCTCTTATTTTAGCTTGTATATAGTTTTTATTTTGCATTATTATGATTGATAGTGTAGTTCATGAAATAGATAACATATCCCTGTCAGAATCTGACTTTCGTGATGCTGAGGAATGCAGACAATATCTTTCTTGCTTTTCCAACTCTCTGACAATAATAAATCAGAACATACGTAGCTTAAATAAAAATTTTGATACATTTAGTACCCTCCTCCAACGAATAAATGTTGATTGTGATGTTATTGTTCTCACCGAGTGTTGGTTAAATCAAAACGGTAATTACATTGCGCCAATACAGGGATATAGTACACATAGCACTAAAATAATCCACAGCCAAAATGATGGAGTTGTAGTTTATACTGCTAACCATTTAAATGTAACCGTCGAAGAGCCATCCCTCAGGGATTGCAACTGTTTGCTAATAAAAAAAGATTTCGATACGGCGATACTAGCCATCTACAGACCCCCTTCTTTTAAAAATGCCGATATCTTTCTTCAATCATTAGAAAAAGAACTTAAAAATTTATCGTCTTTTAAAAACATCATACTAACTGGTGATATAAATATCAATATTTTACCAGGTTATTATGACAGCGCAGCCCACGAGTATCTAAATATATGCGCCTGTTATGGACTTTTTCCCACACATACTCTCCCGATCATGATTCTGGCTCCTGTTTAGACCGTGTCATGTTAAAAGCTAATTTACCATCACGGACGGCTGTCACCAATACATCCCTTACCGACCACAAATCTACTCTTCTAGCTCTAGATTTAAAATTGTCTAAAAACTAACCTGTGAAAATAACTACAAAAATTAACATGCACAAACTCGAGGAAGACCTATGTTGCATAAGTTATTATGATCTAGTTTACAATAGTGCTGACGCGGACTCTGCGCTGACACACTTTGTAAATGCTGTACAACGCGCGATTGTAAACAATACAGTGACCGCCAAAATAAGATCTAAACATAGAGTTTTGAGACCTTGGATTACTCCAGGACTTGTACGTTGTATGAAACATAGAGATAAACTACATAAAAAAGTCAAGTTATATCCAGAAAATACTGTGCTTCAAATAACGTACAAGCGATACAGAAATTATTGTAATAACTTACTAAAAAATCTCAAGGCAACCTATGAAAAAACACAACTAGAAATAGCAGGAAATAATCCAAAAAAAATTTGGAAACACATAAAAGATATTACACTGACCGCCAGACAACCTAGCTCTTCCTCGGAGTTATCCCAGAGTCAAGCTACACCTCGGGAAGCTGCTAACACTACTAACTTATTTTTTGTTAACGTAGGCAAATCCTTAGCTTCTAAGCTACCGTCTCTGCCGCCCCCTCCTACCATTCCCAAACAATCAACATTAAACTCTATGGCACTTATGGACACTGACGAAGCCGAAATAGAAAGAATTATTCTGGGATTAAGGGATGATTGCGCGGTGGGGTGGGATAATATTTCCAGCTCACTTCTGAAAAAATTTTGACGCATTTTAGTGCCTCCGCTGACCTTTATTTTTCGCAAATGCCTCTCAGAAGGCGTATTTCCTAAATATTTGAAAAAGCACTCGTTGTACCAGTTTATAAATCAGGCAATAAAATGAACCGACAAATTATAGGCCTATTTCCATACTTCCAGCAATTTCTAAAGTGCTCGAAAAAATTATCAACTCCAGATTAATTCAGTACCTAGAAAAGTACTCCCTACTCTCTGACATGCAGTTCGGTTTCAGGCCGAGGCTCTCAACATCGGACGCTGTTCACCAGCTCACTGATTTTATAGCACGGGAGCTTGATGACGGCAAAAAAGTCCTGGGAATTTTTCTAGACCTCGCCAAGGCTTTTGACACTGTCTCAAACCCGATGCTACTACAGAAGTTAGAGACTCTAGGTGTGAGGGGCCTACAACTTAAATTACTTGAAAGTTATTTATCTGACCGCAGCCAATGTGTAAAACTAGACGATGTCGTTAGTGATGACGTAAAAAATACTTCCTTTGGGGTTCCTCAAGGCTCAATTTTAGCTTCAACCCTGTTCATAATATACATTAATGACCTTTGCAATCTTTCCTTGAGTCATGGGAAAACCATATGTTATGCTGATGACACTGCTCTACTTTTCTCTGCGGAAACAGATCAAGAAGTTTACAAGTATGCACAACTAGGCTTTAACAATGTCAATAAATGGTTAACTCAGCACTTACTAACACTAAACGCCGGCAAGACACATTTTATTAGTTTCTCGGTTCGCCAAAACCGCATCGCTGCACTTAATTGTAATCTATTAGCTCACAAGTGTAATTATGACACAACAATAACAAATTGCACTTGTCAGTCTATCGCACGTAAAAGTGACGTAAAGTACCTAGGCGTAATAATTGACCAAAACCTGTCATTTAGATCTCACATTGAAAGTCTATGTAGCAGGATAAGAAGACTAATCTTTGTCTTCAAAAAACTGCGTTATGTTGCAGATTCTAAGATTATAACTCAGGTGTACTACGCGTTATGCCAGTCACTTCTTACATATTGTGTCACATCCTGGGGTGGAGCGGCTAAAACTGTCTTACTAACATTAGAACGAGCACAAAGAGCCATCCTCAAGGTTTCTACCTCCCGCCCATTCCTTTATCCTACCAAACTCCTCTACGAAGACTGCAAAGTCATGACAGTTCGTCAGCTTTTTATTCTAAACACGGTACTTAAACAGCATGCCATGCTTCCCTTGGATCCCTCGGTTTTACTCAAACGTCGGAAAGATATTGCCTGTCCTACCACGCACACGAAGTTAGCTTTCTCATCACGGTTCTTTGTATTCCTAGGACCACTTTTGTATAATAGAACCAACGCACTGTGGAATATTTATACATTTAACTATAATAAATGTAAAAATGTTCTAAAAAGTGAACTGCAGAAGTTTTCCTATGATGACACAGAAAATATGTTATCTATTTTGAAATAAATATATCTCTAGACTTTAATTAGTTCCATGTAAGAACCTGTAGCGTATTATAATCTAAGTAATCAGTCCTAAACTGTCTACCTTTTCTTTATATTTAATTAGATTTAATTATAATTGATTCTTTTTAATTCAAACACCTAGTTCTAAAATACCTGTGAGACAAGATTATTCTTAGTACAGGTAAATATCATTGTCCCTATTTATAAAGTTTCTATTGTTAAATAAGTTCTTTTATGATTAATAAAGTTTTATTTTATTTTATTTTTATTATTTTATTAGTTCGGTGACAAGACAAAATATCATGAGGAAACTTGCACGTTTCAAATAGTTTCTCAATATTGTGCTCACAACACTGTCTTGAGAAAAATATCTGAACGTGATTCAGATGATAATAATATGGTCCATGTCCAAGCGCACTCTGGCCTCCAAAACGACAACTATGGACGCATCCGGGAATAACAAGACAAGATGAAACATACCATTTATTGGACAAAATAACAATAACGAATGATACTTAATAAATATGGTGGCGTTGTATTCATTAGTCAACTCGTATTTATGATCGTTTTATGTAAAACTTTTCATATGATAGTACCAATATAGTAAAATCGCAAAGGAGAAGTAAGTTTGCAAATGTGTTATGTAGTTGTAAACTGTAACTGAGACGCTGAATGCCGAATGTACTTCTGCATCGCACAAAATATCTTATCATATGCCTTTTTTAATTTTCTTTTTTATTCATAGTAGGTACTAGTGGCACTTTGCTTCGGGATCGTAATAGATGGGGCTGGGCGTCGATTTCATATCGCTAGTGTTTCGTTTTTCTTAAAAGCCTTGTTGTTGTCAATAGAAGTTACTTATCTCTTTATAAATAGTATAGAAGATAGATTAAATAAAGTTGTTACACTTTTACCATGAAGGTCGCATAATTTATATAACAATTACGGCAAGTACATAATTGTACAATGTACATAGTTTCACCCCAACTAATCAAATTTCGCGGCACAGGACACAGAAGCCCCGGAGCTGCTTGCGGAAGGAGGGTAAACCGGATTTAGCACAAATTTGCCGCTGACTCATCAACCGTCTGTATTCGTGCCATGTTTGTTTACAACTCGTTGGACTATTTTGTTAACACAATTAGTAGAATATTTTTAAGGCAGCGTTTATGTGGCTACACTGCCTACCCTTTCCTAAGCATTTTACACGATTGGTGGTCCGTAGTCTACAAGAAAAGCGTTGAGTACAGAACCCTAAAGCTAGTTATTTAATGTCTCGTTATTCAGTTAGATAAAATCTGTAATAGGGGAAAGGCTGTCTAGGTCTCGGCTGTATATCATATTTAGATAAAGAAATAATTTATTAATCCGCACCAGACGTATGACTATTTCGTAACGTAGAGTCTAGACTAATGTCCATGGGCGGCGGCAATAGCTTGTTTACCATCAGGTGATCCGTCTGCTCGTCTGCCACTCCTTCACATAAAAAAATCTGCACGTCTGCCAACTTTCCCTTAAAGAAAAAAAGAAAATTGATTGATTTACTCTCATATTAATATGTGGTACCTAAACCAGAGCAGAACTCCAAACATATTTAAATTTTTCCCATAAATATTTTTTTATGCATGTGTACACGCAGAGAAGATTAGTGATTACATTAATACTTCCTCCAAGTGAGTGATGCGACCCGAGCGAGTCACTCACCTCCGACCCGTTTAATTGTCGCGCAAGTGGATAATGAGCGCGAGCGCAGGAAGGAAGATGAGCTAATTTATTGATCAGCTGCAAGACTTGGAATTTGCTTAGGCGTGATCAAATTATATGGGTGGGATGCACCGGACAATTGATAAGCTCGTTAAGGCGATACCGCGACGATACTAGTACTACCTACAATTGGCGGCGCTAGTTTCGTCACAGTGTCACCTTAAAAAGCTGGCGACGCATCAGCGACTTCTACGATCTCGCAGATGATAGTGGGCGGCGGTGATTACTTACCAGCAGTGACAGTTGACTTACTACAAACTTACAGTGTAAAAAATCCAGCTAATCAGCAAGACAAAAAATTAGGTCATTCCCTGTAATTTGAGTAGGCTAATAATAGAAGGGGGCGTCTCTCAGTACACCCACTACCGAGAAAAATTTGCTTGTATGTGTTGTACCTACATATTTATGTAATAGCTTAGATCAAAACGATCATTAAGATGTAAACAGGAAAGTCAAACCCAAACAATGAGGTAAGTGCCTGGTTAGCGATTCCCACACCAACATAAATGTTTGTTGAAGACGGATAATTGTGTTGGTTCATCTCACACATTCATTTTATTCGAGTAATATTATCAATCTAAATGACAACGTTACAATTGCATTTATGACATTATGTTGTGGTTGACATATTTGTAGAATGAGGTGTTTTGCAAATGCAAAATCCGATAGATGGCGTTACGTTGACGTGAGGTCCAACTTTGACGACATTGTTGTTTCGTAATATAACTTCAAATTTTGACATGAGACGTTAAGGTAACCAATCCCTCGTTTTTGGACCTGCCGTCATCGTAACGCCATCTATCGGATTTTGCATTTGCAAACACCCTCATTGTGTGTGATTTTTGACGGGTGTGTAATCATTGTGCGTGATTTTTGACGGTGTGTAATGTTTGATATAAGTTTAAAAAACTACATTCAGCGATATAATTTCATTTCGTATAATCTTAAATGGTATAACCACTCATTTAGTATAAAATGTTTAGTATAAATTTAGACGGTATATTTTCATTTCATATAACACAATACTCTAACGTTCATTTTATCTATTATTCAAATATTTAATTATCATTTAACATAAAATCGAATAATATGTACATCTCATATCGTATACTGTAATGAAACAAACATTGCAGCATGCAAGTAGGCATGCAACATGCAAGATAGCATGCAGCATGCAAGCAGGCATGCAGCATGCAAGCAGGCAAGCAGCATGCAAATACAACATGCAGCATGCTGCAGGAATGCAGGCAGACATGCAGCATGCAGGCAGGCATGCAGCATGCATTTGTTTTGCATGTGCTTCGGCGCTGCGGGAAGCCAGCCCCTCCACCCTAGCGTAATGAGCTTCAGGCACCCAGCTCTCCTCCGCGCTTCGGCTTACT
>JABMDO010001128.1:0-16222 GCA_014851415.1 Cnaphalocrocis medinalis
ACATTTCTGGTTGCCTAGTACTTTCTACGGACGAGGGGGGAGCCACGCTTCGATTGGAGTGATACCACGGCCATCAGGTGATCCGGCTACTCGTCTGCCTGATTGCCTTCATCATCATTGCGTGAGCATGATTAGCTGGTGCATGAGGTGAGTCATAATGTATATGAGTTAGCAGGACGGCTGCGCGCTGAGACAGCAACTTCCACTTTATTTCTGGTTCCCTGGTACTTTCGACGGACGAGCCTAACTAATTTATCAACTGTGTACGTACACTAGGCTAGCACCTTCAATTCTTGGTTAGACCAACAGTTGGTTTCTGTTTTCCTGGTACTTTAGAAAATTTTAAGTATCCAAAACCTATTCAGCTAGTCCTTTTGTAACGGGATATACCCAAAGATTTAAATCATAGATATGCCTTCGCCATACTTGGACCGCGCCGATTTGATTTGAAGCTCAAATAACCTAGTGTAACTCAACTGGGATTAGCGCGTTATAGTTGCCGTTTGCACACGGTGACAGTTGGACGATACAGCTGCCTGGATTTTTGACAGGAAAAAGCACTCAAAATGCCTTCATGTGCCTTTTTATTGTGCAAGAAAAATACTACAAATTCAAATAAAGCGAATGGTGTAACATTTGACTCGTAAGTATTTATATTTTATCAATTATTTAATTTATTTTATTTTGTTGACAAAACATCAAAGTCTGTTCGGCCAACGCGTGACAGAGAGAGTAGTATTGGCAATTAATGTAAGACAAAAAGAGACAACATCATTATCTCGGTGACCAATATACTTTGACCCGCTGTAGTACTCAGAACTCAGTTGATAACAGCTCATTTGTTAATGGTTTACAATAACCGAGAAAATTACGGTAGCGACAGCAGTTTCGATAGGCATTGTTTTAATAGCGGTCAGATATAAAATAGCAATTTTATTTCGACTAGAAATCAATAAACATGCGAATAATTATTACGTATTATTTTTAAGTGAACGTTAATTGTTTTAGATTTCCGCGTTTAAAAGAAAAATGTATCAAAGTTATCCAACGGTATCGAAGGGATGAATACTGGTTAACTGGACAATTTAGTCGTTCAGAAAAGTTATGTTGATAAAATGTAAGTCCGTTATTGGCTGTAAGAAAAATATGTTTACTGTAATTATTATATTTAAGAGCTGTGGATTTTGTAAGAATAAATAAATGAATTTGCTCTTTTCATTTCAAAGAAAATGATTTATGTTTGATTTTCCTAGGTCTTCTAGGTCGTAAAGTTACAAGTATTATATTTGTGTTTCTTCTGTTTTCTTATTCTATAACACAAGTGCTTAGCTTAGCTTAAGCTATTTAGTACGGAGTCAGGACATAAAATCTGGGGCTGTGTTAATTTATTAATTAATTATTAAATTATAGTAAATATTACTCATAATTTTTCTTAAGGAATAGTAGGGCAAAGGCCTTTATCATAGAAGTCAAGTCATAGCTACTATGATGGGATTAGGCATAGTCACCACCCTTTATTCGGTTTGGTGATCAAACCCGATCAAATAGATAAATGTAGTGTAACATTTAGAAATAAAATATCCTATAAGTAAAATTGCTTTTAAATTTAGGAATTGTTTTATTTTTAGTTCCCAGTATGAACATTTTGCTGACCGTCATTTATCCTCATAGGCAGTGACTTTCGATGACACGCACACGTCATGTCATCAAAATATTGCCTCGTTTTTAGGTGTCAGGGCATATCTATGATTTAAATCTTTGGATATACCAGCTGCTCCATGCAGCAGGGTTGGTCGCAGTACGACGAGTCATCGTCTCTAGTGGGACATGGGGCATTCTGTGTTGGTGGTGGCTTTGCCTTCAAGCATTATTGTTAGTGGTCACACAACGTCTTCTCATAACACGACGAGCCATCATCTCGGGCTCCAGCGACAGCACCGTGCGCGTGTGGGACGTGGGCTCCGGCGCCATGCTCAACACGCTCATACACCACTGCGAGGCCGTGCTGCATCTGCGCTTCTGCAACGGCATGATGGTCACGTGCAGCAAGGTTAGAGAGATTCATTAAACCTTCACTTCACTTCTGGTTCCCTGGTACTTTCACCGGACGAGTGGGAGAGCCACGCTTCGATCGGAGTGATACCACGGCCTCAGAAGGTCTGCTCGTGTAACCAATGCGAGGCCGTGCTGCATCTGCGCTTCTGTAATGGAATGATGGTCACGTGCAGCTAGGTTAGATACCAACCTTCACTTCATTTCTGGTTGCCTAGTACTTTCGACGGACGAGCGGGAGAGCCACGCTTCGATTGGAGTGATACCACGGCCATCAGGTGATCCGGCTGCTCGTATGCCTGATTGCCTTCATCATCATTGCGTGAGCATGATGAGCTGGTGCATGAGGTGAGTCATAATGTATATGAGTTAGCAGGACGCCTGCGCGCTGAGACAGCAACTTCCACTTTATTTCTGGTTCCCTGGTACTTTCGACGGACGAGCCTAACTAATTTATCAACTGTGTACGTACACTAGGCTAGCACCTTCAATTCTTGGTTAGACCAACAGTTGGTTTCTGTTTTCCTGGTACTTTAGAAAATTTTAAGTATCCAAAACCTATTCAGCTAGTCCTTTTGTAACGGGATATACCAGCTGCTCCATGCAGCAGGGTTGGTCGCAGTACGACGAGTCATCGTTCTAGTGGGACATGGGGCATTCTGTGTTGGTGGTGGCTTTGCCTTCATCAGCATTATTGTTAGTGGTCACACAACGTCTTCTCATAACACGACGAGCCATCATCTCGGGCTCCAGCGACAGCACCGTGCGCGTGTGGGACGTGGGCTCCGGCGCCATGCTCAACACGCTCATACACCACTGCGAGGCCGTGCTGCATCTGCGCTTCTGCAACGGCATGATGGTCACGTGCAGCAAGGTTAGAGAGATTCATTAAACCTTCACTTCACTTCTGGTTCCCTGGTACTTTCGCCGGACGAGTGGGAGAGCCACGCTTCGATTGGAGTGATACCACGGCCTCACACGGTCTGCGCTTCTGCAACGGGATGATGGTGACATGCAGCAAGGTTAGAGAGATTCATTTTACCAACCTTCACTTCATTTCTGGTTCCCTGGTACTTTTGACCGACGAGTGGGAGAGCCACGCTTAGATCGGAGTGATACCACGGCCATCAGGTGATCCGGCTGCTCGTCTGCCTGATTGCCTTCATCATCATTGCGTGAGCATGATGAGCTGGTGCATGAGGTGAGTCATAATGTATATGAGTTAGCAGGACGGCTGCGCGCTGAGACAGCAACTTCCACTTTATTTCTGGTTCCCTGGTACTTTCGACGGACAGAGCTTAACTAATTTATCAACTGTGTACGTACACTAAGCTAGCACCTATAATTCTTGGTTAGACCAACAGTTGGTTTCTGTTTTCCTGGTACTTTAGAAATTTTTAAGTATCCAAAACCTATTAAGCTATCAGTCCTTTTGTAACGGGATATACCAGCTGGTCCATGCAGCAGGTTTGGTCGCAGTACGACGAGTCATCGTTTCTAGTGGGACATGGGGCATTCTGTGTTGGTGGTGGCTTTGCCTTCATCAGCATTATTGTTAGTGGTCACGCAACGTCTTCTCATAACACGACGAGCCATCATCTCGGGCTCCAGAGACAGCACCGTGCGCGTGTGGGACGTGGGCTCCGGCGCCATGCTCAACACGCTCATACACCACTGCGAGGCCGTGCTGCATCTGCGCTTCTGCAACGGCATGATGGTCACGTGCAGCAAGGTTAGAGAGATTCATTAAACCTTCACTTCACTTCTGGTTCCCTGGTACTTTCGCCGGACGAGTGGGAGAGCCACGCTTCGATTGGAGTGATACCACGGCCTCACACGGTCTGCGCTTCTGCAACGGGATGATGGTGACATGCAGCAAGGTTAGAGAGATTCATTTTACCAACCTTCACTTTATTTCTGGTTCCCTGGTACTTTCGACGGACAAGCGGGATGGCCACGCTTTGTTTGGAGTGATACCACAGCCTCACACGGTCTGCTCGTGTACCTCATACACCAATGCGAGGCCGTGCTTCATCTGCGTTTCTGCAACGGCATGATGGTCACGTGCAGCAAGGTTAGATATCTTCACTTCATCTCTAGTTCCCTGCTACTTTCGTCGGACGAGCGGGAGGGCCACGCTTCGATTGTAGTGATACCACGGCCATCAGGTGATCCGGCTGCTCGTCTGCCTGATTGCCAGTAATTTAAATGTGATTTTGAGACAATAGAGAATACCTCTTGCAAATTAGATTTAGGGACAAAGGGGAAGTCTAATAATTTAAATATTATTCATCAAAATATACAGGGCTTCTCCGGTAAAGAACTGGAATTGGAACTTTTTTTAAATTCAATGAATATACATGTCCTCTGTGTAACTGAACACTGGTTGAGGCAACATGAACTTATTATTAATATTGATAATTATCTATACTAATATAATAAAGCTGAAGAGTTTGTTTGTTTGTTTGTTTGTTTGTTTGAACGCGCTAATCTCCGAAACTACTGGTGCGATTTGAATAATTCTTTTTTTGTTGGATAGTCCATTTATCGAGGAAGGCTATAGGCTAAATAACATTACTTTTCCACGCGGACGAAGTCGCGGGCGGCCGCTAGTACAGTCATAAGTGCGTTCACAAGAAAGTCGGCTATTAGAGGTGGGTCACTTATTTTGTTGCACAATACATTAAAAGCAAAGGAACGTAAAGATATAGTCACACTTTCAACTGAACGAACTATTGAACTATCCTGTGTAGAGATTGAACGGTTTATCATTATTTGTGTTTACAGACCTCCTTCTGGTAACTATCATAATTTTGAATCTGCCATGGAAGATGTATTGAGGAAAGTAACTAATTGCAACAAGCAAGTAATTGTATGTGGGGATTTCAATATTAACTTATTAGAAAACAGTCAAAGCTCGGGTATGCTTCTGAATCTATTTAAATCTTTTAATTTGCGCCACCTTTTTGTTGAACCTACACGCGTTACCCCCACTTCAGCTACTTGCATTGATAATATTTTTTGTAACTGTAAGGTAATTGAAAAATCAATAATTAATTTTGTCAATTCTGACCATACGGGACAGATAGCTGTTTTTGAACACCGTCATGCAACTGCTCCCTCCGTTTTTGTCTATAGGCCAATCACCACCAGTCGTGTAGAAAAATTTAAGGGAAATGTTGAACACAAGGTTTCCCTGATGCAAGCTGGTAAGAACAGTAATATTGATGAGCTGTACAATACTTTATTTAATGTCATTCAAAAGGAATTTGAAATAATCAAAGAAAAAAGTCCAAGTAGATAACACTAAAACTAAATTTAGTGATTGGGCTACCAAAGGCATCTTTAAAAGTAGACGCACTTTATTCAAATTACTAGCGGCCGCCCGCGACTTCGTCCGCGTGGAAAAGTAACTTAGCCTATAGCCTTCCTCGATAAATGGACTATCCAACAAAAAAAGAATTATTCAAATCGCACCAGTAGTTTCGGAGATTAGCGCGTTCAAACAAACAAACAAACAAACAAACTCTTCAGCTTTATTATATTAGTATAGATATGATACTAAAGCAAACACGAATAATCCTCAAATAATTGAATAAGTTAGAAACTACTCTAAACTATTTAAAAAAGTATGTGCAATGGCAAAGGCTAATTACTTAAAAGAAAAAATTAGAAATTCTAGTAATAAAATAAAGACCACTTGGAATATGATTAATAAAGAGACTTGTAAAAATACAACTCAAGATCACAAGTACTCTCTAAAAATTGATAATAAACAACTTAATGAGGATGTTGAAGTGGCAAAGGCGTTTGAATCCTTCTTCTCTAATGTACCCCTTATTACTACTAGTCATTTAAATTCTAGCCCTCAGCTTGCTTATTGTCATCTTCGATCGAGTGTAGATGAGTGTTTAACTTCTTTTAGTTTCCACCACATCAACTCGGAAACTATACTTAAAACTTTTAAAGATATAAATATAAAGAAAACAGAAGATTTGTGGGGTATATCAGTAGAAATATTAAGAAATATAATAAACATTATTGCCCCTTATTTAGCTGTAATATTTAATGAATGCATAGATATCGGTCAATTTCCAAATTTGATGAAATATAGCAAGGTTCTACCACTGTTCAAATCAGGTGATAGAAGTGACCCATCTAATTATAGACCGATATCCATCCTACCAGCCCTTAGTAAAATATTTGAAAAAATTATATTCAATCAATTATTGGGTCATTTTAATCTCAATAAATTATTACATAATAAACAATTTGGATTTACTAAGGGCAGATCTACTACTGATGCAGGAGTTGCACTCATCAAGCACATTTTTGATGCATGGCAAAATAAGCAAGATGCTGTAGGTATATTTTGCGACCTTTCTAAAGCATTTGACTGCGTTAATCACCAAACATTATTAATGAAGCTACAGCATTACGGTCTCACAGACAGCTATTTGAGCTTAATACGGTCATACCTAAGTGATAGAATTCAAAAAGTCAATGTTAATGGAATTGACTCTTCCGGTGCCCTCTTACACATGGGAGTGCCCCAGGGCTCGATATTAGGGCCCTTACTGTTTATTATATATGTAAATGACCTTCCTTACCTTACTAAAGACTTGTGTGACATAGTATTATTTGCAGATGATACTTCTTTAATTTTTAAAACTAATAGACAGAAAGATAACTTTGACGATGTAAATAATGCTCTCACCCAAGTGCTAAATTGGTTCACTGTAAACAATTTGCTTCTAAACGCTAAAAAAACTAAATGTGTTAAATTTACATTGCCCAACGTAAGACAGGTCAGCACTAGGATCAATATGAACAATGAAGATGTTGAAGTTATTAATTCTACCGTATTTCTGGGCATTAGGTTAGATTCAAAATTACAATGGGGCCTTCATATTGCAGCTCTGGCTGGAAGACTCAGTTCAGCTGCATATGCAGTCAGAAAAATAAGACAACTGACCGATATTGAAGCAGCAAGACTTGTATATTTTAGTTATTTCCATAGCGTCATGTCTTATGGTCTACTCTTGTGGGGAACTGCGGCTGACATTCAAGCCATATTTGTGCTACAGAAGCTAGCCGTCAGAGCCATATACGGACTTAGACCACGAGACTCGCTTAGAAATTTGTTTAAAGAAATTAACATCTTAACATTAGCATCACAGTATATTTTTGACTGTATAATGTATGTTTATAAAAATCTCAATTTATTTCCGAAGAAATCTGATAAGCATAGCCTAAACACCAGAAATAAACACAAACTTGCTGTTCCAAATCTCAGACTTCATAAAATTGGTAATTCATTTGTCGGAATGAGCATTAAAATTTTTAACAAATTACCACAAACCCTTGTTGATTTACCCATATATAAATAGGGTATTTGACTAATCTCGATAAAGTAAAAAATATTTATACTTTTCCAAAATACTGGTAAATAAGAACCAATGGTCAAAATTTTCAGTTAAAAATATAACGTCTAGCTGGTTTTATGAGCATTCAAAGTTTCATGGGCAAGTTCAATTTTAAAGTATTACAATTTAAAAAAATAATTATATCATTGAACTACCCGTACATTTTCCACCAACTTTTATTATAAAACCATTTACTTAAACAAAACATTTGATATAGCTACCAAACAAAATTTACTAGTCACGCATACAGGATACGAGCATGTGACGTCACTTGCCTGTAGTCATTTGTATAGAGCGTTTTTGGGCTTGCCCAAAATATGTGCTCTTAAAGTTATGATATCTCTGGTAATTCAAATCAGAATCGAGTAATTCTTTCAATAATGTTTCTTAAATTGGGAGGTCTTTTGATTAAACACATAAAAAAATTTAGTCAAATACCCTATTTAAATCTAAAGTTAAATCTTATTTGATGGCAAATGCCTATTATACAATTGAAGAATACCTAAATGACAAGAATTTGTGGAAATGATAAACTGTTCACCTACACAGTGTTATGTATTATGAAATTTAAATTTTATTCAATTCTTTAAACATTTTATGATCACAAATTTGAAAAGATTAAGTTCTACTGAGTTTCTTGCTGATTCTTCTCGGTAGAAATTGACCTTCCGAATCAGCAGTAGATTATAAAATTTGACATTCACAAATGTTCTGTAAAGGAATTAAATTGAATAAAGATATTTTGATTTGATTTGATTTGATTCGACGGACGAGCTTAACTAATTTATCAACTGTGTACGTACACTAGGCTAGCACCTTCAATTCTTGGTTAGACCAACAGTTGGTTTCTGTTTTCCTGGTACTTTAGAAATTTTTAAGTTTCCAAAACCTATTAAGCTATCAGTCCTTCTGTAAGTCAGTCGCAGTACGACGAGTCATCGTCTCTAGTGGGACATGGGGCATTCTGTGTTGGTGGTTGCTTTGCCCTCATCATCATTATTGTTAGTGGTCACACAACGTCTTATCATAACACGACGAGCCATCATCTCGGGCTCCAGCGACAGCACCGTGCGCGTGTGGGACGTGGGCTCCGGCGCCATGCTCAACACGCTCATACACCACTGCGAGGCCGTGCTGCATCTGCGCTTCTGCAACGGGATGATGGTCACGTGCAGCAAGGTTAGAGATTCATTATACCTTCACTTCACTTCTGGTTGCCTGGTACTTTCACCGGACGAGAGGGAGAGCCACGCTTCGATCGGAGTGATACCACGGCCTCACACGGTCTGCGCTTCTGCAACGGGATGATGGTGACATGCAGCAAGGTTAGAGAGATTCATTTTACCAACCTTCACTTCATTTCTGGTTCTCTGGTATTTTCGACGGATGAGCGGGAGAGCCACGCTTCGATCGGAGTAATACCACGGCCTCACACGGTCTGCTCGTGTACCTCATACATCAATGCGAGGCCGTGCTGCATCTGTGCTTCTGCAACGGCATTGATGGTCACGTGTAGCAAGGTTAGATACCTTCACTTCATTTCTGGTTCCCTGGTAAATTCGACGGATGAGCGGGAGAGCCACGCTTCGATTGGAGTGATACCACAGCCTCACACGGTCTGCTCGTCTACCTCATACACCACTGCGAGGCCGTGCTGCATCTGCGCTTCTGCAACGGCATGATGGTCACGTGCAGCAAGGTTAGATGGAGTCTTTTGACCTTCACTTCATTTCTGGTTCCCTGGTACTTTCGACGGACGAGCGGGAGGGCCACGCTTCGATTGGAGTGATACCACGGCCTCACAGAAGACCGGGGTGACGCAGCTAAGACTGATGTTGCAGGTGTCTATGGGCGGCGGCAATCGCTTACCATCAGGTGATCCGTCTGCTCGTCTGCCTCATGTACTACTGCGGGCCATGTTAGTGGTGGCTTTGCCTTCATCATCATTTTTGTTAGTGACACAGCGTCGTCTCACAGTATGGGTCATAATGTATATGAGTTGGCAGGATGGATTAGACACCAACCTTCACTTCATTTCTGGTTCCCTGATACTTTCGACAGACGAGTCTAACTTATTTATCAAGCTGTGTACCAACCACTAGCACCTTTAATCACCTATCATTTATGACATAATGGACAGATGGAGGCCTGCAATAGGACCGTATATAGGCTGATTATTAATTTTTCAATGATGTCCGTTCATCCAGGACCGGTCGATAGCGGTGTGGGACATGACGTCGACGACGGAGATCAACCTGCGGCGCGTGCTGGTGGGCCACCGCGCCGCCGTCAACGTCGTCGACTTCGACGAGAAGTACATCGTCAGCGCGAGCGGAGACAGGACTATAAAGGTACAGTAGTGCCAGTTTTATAAGTTACACCGATTTACCTGCGCAGAAATGTCAAATTCAAACAATCTTCACCAGTCACAACGCAATTTCTAATTAGTTGATGCGTGCGCGCCAAGTTCGGTTGCTACAGCAACCGCGACACTCATCAGTCATGAATGAGGGTTTTCGCAAATGCAAAATCCTATAGATGGCGTTACGTTGACGTCAAGTCCAACTACGAATGGATTGGTTCCATTTTGACGTATCTTGTCATAATTACGAAGTTACGTAACGCCATCTATCGGACTTTACATTTGCAAAAACCCTCATTGTACTGTCATGTAATAATGAGCGAGATAGCACTACACACTGGATTTTTTTAAATTGTCATCTTAATGTAGGTAACGCAAATAAAGTCTGTATTTCAACAGCCTTCGCAATCCTAATCAATCGGCTCTAACTGCGTATATGAACTTTGCCGATGCGACTTATAAACGTGATACTCCTGTTCCCCTTATAAGCGTCTTAATTGTCCGCTGGTTATAGGCTAGAGTAAAAAAATAAAGTTATGATAAATATGCCGTGTTTGGTATCATTTGAAAGCGCTTCGCTTGACTTGTATGTATATATATATATATATATATACCTACCTACCTACCGTAGCACTTTGACAACGTGTGACTGCGGATTTCCAAACATGAAAAAAAGCGTCGTTTTTTGTCGTAGTTGGGTTTTAGTTTTTTTATAATATGTTACAATTATTTTGGACTAGCGGCCGCCCGCGACTCCGTCCGCGTGGAAAAGTAACTTTTTACCCCCCTTTCAACCCCTTACAACCCCCTTTTCGCAATAAAAAGTAGCCTATGTCCTTTCTCAGGATCTAGATTATCTGTATACCAAATTTCATTTAAATCCGTTGAGTAGTTTTGGCGTGAAGAGTAACAGACAGACAGACAGACAGACAGACAGACAGAGTTACTTTCGCATTTATAATATTAGTATGGATTAGGGGACCGTTCAATTATTACGTAAGCATCGATAGGGGGAGGGGAGGGTCTTGGCACTGCTTACTTTTGATAAATTCAGTAAGAGAAAGTATATTTTATCGCCAATTTTTGCTGACAAGGGGGGGAGGGGGGGGTTAAATTTCCCAAAGAATCTGCTTACGTAATACTTGAATGGTCCCTAAGGTACTAAACTACCTTTAAATTTTTAACTATATGAAAATAATCGTGCTTCCCCCAGGTGTGGAACACGTCATCGTGCGAGTTCGTCCGCACGCTGAACGGCCACAAGCGCGGCATCGCGTGCCTGCAGTACCGCGACCGGCTCGTGGTGTCCGGCTCGTCCGACAACACCATCCGCCTGTGGGACATCGAGTGCGGCCAGTGCATCCGCGTGCTGGAGGGCCATGAGGAGCTGGTGCGATGCATACGGTGAGTTATGTTGTCCTGGTATTATCTGTATTACAGCTATGGCGGCCATTCGCCTGTGGGACATCGAGTGCTGCTGGTGCGCTGCATACGATGAGTTATGGTGTCCTGGTAATATCTTTATTTCAACTATGGCGGCCAATCGATGCAGGACGTACTTTCGATAATCGAATTGATCTCATTAATCGGAAGACCAAAACGGTGTAGCTAAGTTTTGTCTTATACTTCCACTCGATTGTTGTTTTCCTGGTAAGTACTTTGGAGAATTTGAAGTATCCAAAATCTGTCAGTACTCACACCATCCGCCTGTGGGACATCGAGTGCGGCCAGTGCCTCCGCGTGCTGGAGGGGCATGAGGAGCTGGTGCGATGCATACGGTGAGTCAAAATGTTCTACGTACAATCTGCCATCGATGAATGATAGGCTCCGCGCTAAGCTCCAACTTTCACTTCATTTCTGGTTCCCTGGTACTTTCGACGGACGTGTCTTACTAATTTATCAAGCTGTACACTAGCACCTTCATCCTTGGTTAGTCCAATACTTGTGCTTGTGTGCATTAGAACTTCGGTTTCGCCATAGGTATGGCATTTCCATTAGACTTATGCTTCCCTGGTACTTTCGATAATCGAATTGATCTCATTAATCGGAAGACCAAAACGGATTAGCTAAGTTTTGTCTTATGCTTCCACTCGATTGCTGTTTTCCTGGTAAGTACTTTGGAGAATTTGAAGTATCCAAAATCTGTCAGTACTCACACCATCCGCCTGTTGGACATCGAGTGCGGCCAGTGCATCCGCGTGCTGGAGGGCCATGAGGAGCTGGTGCGATGCATACGGTGAGTTATGATGTCCTGGTAATATCTATATTACAGCTATGGCGGCCATCCGCCTGTGGGACATCGAGTGCTGCTGGTGCGCTGCATACGATGAGTTATGGTGTCCTGGTAATATCTTTATTTCAGCTATGGCGGCCAATCGATGCAGGACGTATAATACATAAGAAAGGCTTCGTGCTAAAGCATTTCCATTAGACTTATGCTTCCCTGGTACTTTCGATAATCGAATTGATCTCATTAATCGGAAGACCAAAACGGATTAGCTAAGTTTTGTCTTATACTTTTCTACTTTATTGCTGTTTTCCTGGTAAGTACGTTGGAAAATTCGAAGTATTCAAAACCTATTAAGCTATCAGTCCTGGAGACCTATTTTTGAATTGTCGTCTCACTAAAAATCTCCCCTCCTCCCTCCCATACAAAATAAACAAGTCACGTGACCTTTGTATGAAAAGTTGTAATTTTTTTATACGAATTTCCAAAAGTCATAGAACAAATTGTAGTTCAGAATGGTTGATAGAAAGCGTGGTTAAAGGGATTTAAATGTTCACAGATAAATTCTGTATACATATTTCAGAAATGGCGCCCAATCTATGCTAGACATAATGCATAAAAAATTCAGCTTCGCGCTAAGGTATTTCCACTAGATTTCTGCTACCTTGGTATTTTCGACAATAGAGTCAAAGTCAAAGTCAAATATTCTTTATTTGCATAGGCTTGTACACAGCACTTACAAATCGTTATACATAAAGAAAATATTTAAAACTATTTAAAGATAATGTATATGATTTAAATGAAATTAAATATATATCTTGATACATAAGATATACTAAAAAATAAATAGACATAATGCGATTCTACCACCGGTATCGGAAAGTTGATTCTGACGAGAAGATCCGGCAAGAAACTCGCCAGTTACTCTTTTTAATCGCCAAAATGTTTATTACAAGAATCCAACTACCTATTAGTTTACCTCCATAATAGCCAAACTATGTCTTACAACCACTTCCACTTGATTTCTGTTTTCCTGGTACTTTGGAAAATCAATCCATTCCAATATCTGTTGTCTGTCTGTCCTCCTTATAGCATGAGAAGACATGTACTTAATGTTCATTCTCGTGCAACACTTGAAATCGGATTCCATTTAATTTATTATGCACTAACCATTGATACTTTTATATTTATGCCCGGTACTTAAACCACTCGACCAAAACGGGGCGTTTCATTCATCTCATTATATTTTACTCTTTGCTTTTATTCCAGATTCGACAATAAGAGGATAGTGAGCGGCGCTTACGACGGCAAGATTAAGGTGTGGGACCTGCCCGCCGCTTTGGACGTACGCACGCCGCACCAAGACTTGTGTCTAAGGACTCTCGTGGTGAGTACCAAATGTGTGACACACTCAAAAATCTACTTCTTCATGAGTTCTGTTCTCCTGGTACTTTGACAAAACCATTCTGACTAATCGAAAGAATCCAAACGATGTGGGACCTGCCCGCCGCCTCTCATATAACTGTCGCACTTAAGAACCTACTTCCCTATGGTTTCTGTTTTCCTGGTACTTAGGAAAACAGACTCATTGCGCCTGCGCTGTGTTTCGTCAAGTGAGTAAGCGGACCAACGGCCCATTCGGAGGAAATGGTCAAAGGTTGGCAGCGCACTTGTGACTCTACTGGTGTTGTATTGTCTACGGCTGGTGGGAATCGCTTACCATTAGGTGATCCGACGAGCAAACGCTCGGCGCTCGTCTGCCACGTATCACATAAAAAAGTCCTGTTTTTTTGGTCATATTATGTCCCTTAAAAAAGCACCATGATGCTAAATAATTTCGGCATATTATGATATATAAATTCGGCATAATTATGCTGAGTGCAAACCTTTTCGGTGACACATTTTTGCTTTTGATTATTTTTTTTGTTTATTTTTAGTTTACCTACTTTTTTTATGTGTATTTCAATTTGTATGATGTTAATACCTATTGTAATCTTTGTGTCATTGAATTAATTTATTTCTATTCTATTCTATTCTGTGCCGTTTTGTTAAAAATTGTTCCGCCCCTCGTTAATTATCATCAAGTGCTACTCATAACAGGGACTGCCTAGTTTGAGACCAGGAGACCTATTTTTGAATTGTCGTCTCACTAAAAAATGTGTGACTCGCATGATTTTTGACATCCGCATTTTTGAATCATTCGAAAACGAGCGATTTGCAACGAGTGGTGTAAACCACTCGTTTCCGCTAGGCGAGTGGTCGCATTTACGTCAAATATTAACGAGTTAACACTATAAAGTCCATTTTACGAAAAAAGTCCCCTGGGAGCGGCGCCACTTGTCATACAAATAGGCTTTCTATCTCTTTCCCACTCATTACGTAGACTGCCATGTCATTTTAGTTCATCAAAAATCCGGGGGACTCTTTTCGTGAAAAGGACTATACTTTGACAAGATTGGCGACACACTAAGCGAGTGATTTCAAAAATAGGGAAAATTATGAATCATGCGACTCACGAGACGACGTGACTTGCAAAACGAGTAGTTTTGTTTGAACGAAGCGAAAATTCAAAAATAGGTCTCCAGGTTGATTGATATGATTGTCTGGTGCATTTATTTAGTTTCGAGATGAGAGAAGTTGGATCCATTTTCAAGACTTTCTTACACGCATTATGCGCATTCACATCATAACATCAATTTAATAGAACACATTCCCCCAGGAGCACACCGGCCGAGTGTTCCGGCTCCAGTTCGACGAGTTCCAGATAGTGTCGTCGTCGCACGACGACACCATCCTCGTGTGGGACTTCCTCAACTACGGCGCCGCCTCGCCGCCCGCGCCGCCCGCGCCGCTGCCGCGCGCGCGCACGCCCGACCACGACCGGGACCTCTACGACTAGGTGAGTATGGTATACACTACATACGAGATACCACACGCCAGGCTACGTACTGCGTACGTAGCGGACGCACTACAGACTACAATAGGGTCCTGTACGATTTGGTGTGTATGATATAATAATAATAATATTTCACTACATCACATACATTGGTCTGACTCTGAGATAGTTAGCTCAAGCACCTGTGTTACAGATATCAGAACTAATAGTGGAATTTCAAATATATACGTATAATAGTTTTCTTTTAGTTTTGTAAATACATTATATTATATATAGAAAACACCCAGACCAATACAAACAAACAAGTTCATGCACACACTTCAGACGACTAGGTACATAAGATAGCCACTACATACGAGACACTAGGCGATTAGATACTTATAAGACACTCTACAAACCACACATCGGACTAGGTACGTATCGGACACACTACAGACCACGCGTCAGACGACAAGGTACGTAAAGACACTACAGACCACGCCCGACCACGACCTCTACGACTAGGTGAGTAGTATATACCACACACCAGACACTAGATGACTAGGTATGTAGCCTACATAAGTACGTAGCGGACGCACTAGAAACCACCACCGGGACCTCTACGACTAGGTGAGTGGGAGACGATTAGATAGGTATAGGACACTACACACTACTCTACAGACCACGCCAGGATAAGACAGGGACCTCTGCGATTAGGTTAGTGGGCTATAGGTACAATACATACGAAAGACCAGACGGCTAGGCACGTAGAGACACACTACAGACCACACACCAGACACCAGATGACTCGGTACGTAGAGACACTACAGACCACGACCGGGATCTCTACGACTAGGTGAGTAGGTATACCACACATCAGACACTAGATGACTCGGTACGTAGAGACACTACAGACCACGCCAGGACACGACAGGGACCTATACGACTAGGTGAGTAGGTATACCACACATCAGACACTAGATGACTAGGTATGTATTAAACACTCTACGGACCACACAACAGACGATTACACAGTCACCAGACGACTAGATACGAATAGGACACTACAGACCACACATGTTCCCGATGAGCCGCCCTACAAAAGATCAATAGAAACCTACAATGGATTTCATTCTTATGGAATCGGATATCGTACAAAAAGTTGTTTCATCAATCAGACCCGACGGTAATATGATATTCCGGTATATTTTATTAAAATTACATCGCAAAACTCAAAGAGATCCTGTTACTTATGAAATTGGCTTTATCCCAATTTCATG
>JABMDO010001129.1:0-18060 GCA_014851415.1 Cnaphalocrocis medinalis
AGATCATCTGACAAGAGGAAGGTACTTAAATTTCAATTTCTAAATTTGACCCAAGAAAGAATAAAACAAACGGGGTGAGCTAAATAAAACCGTTTAAAAATAAACTTGAATGAAGAAATAGTTTGTATGAAACTTACTCTAATAAGGTGTACTCGTATTCAATGTAATAACTGCATACGAACTTACCTGAAACAAAGTATAAAGTTACGTTAGACATAAATGGAAAATATAACATAGGTACCTATTTTATGAGTGATACCGTAATTAATCGATTGCTTGTAAGTATATTGCAATGAGTTCAATAAAAAAATAGTTTTTCACTAGGGCAGTAGACACACTCCTTAAATCTATTCTTTCTCAAGTAAAGGCACAGATTACTTAATAGTACATGTACAGAAAGCCCACTTCTAAAAACCGTTTATGGAAATTAAGACTCAGGCTACCATAACATAACGTTGAAATTCCGACCGCCCAGCGTTCAATGCCTACCATTATTCATACTTAGAAGTGCGTTCTCTTTCTATCGCAAGCAACTGTCGCGCGTGCGTCGCCGCTCGTTCGTGATTTTCTACTAATTTTCCCCTCCGGAGGGGACGTCGCATGTACTTGCAAGTTCGATACGACACGCGGAGTGGGACAGGCCTGGTAAAGGTAATAATATCCTTGAACAAAATATATGTCAGATTTCAACATTTGTGAAGTTGATTGTCTTGTATACAGTCAGCGAAACTTCTAGTTACAAACCTCTCCCCCTCACGCAGTGCAAAATAGGGTAATTTCACGTCTCAATTTTATGCTAGAGGCGACAAACGAGCATGCAGGTCACCTGATGGTAGGTAATCAATCACCGCCGGTCATAAACATTTACAAGGTCAGAGTGAGTCGCTGATGTGTTGCCTTTTAGAGAGGTTTTTTTTTATGTGATAGGTAGCAGACGAGCAGGCGGATCACCTGATGGTAAGCAATTGCCGCCGCTCATGGACACTTGCAACACCAGTGGAGTTACAAGTGCGCTGCCAACCTTTTATCCCCTTCCCCCCGGGTGGGCCTCCGGTACCCTCACTCACTCGGCGAAACACAGCACAGGGGCTGCTTCACGCCGGTTTTCTGTGAGGCAGTCCAGTTCCAGTCGAGCCGGCCCATTCATGTCGAAGCGTGGCTCTCCCACACTTAATTGGGTATTTGACTAAATTTTTTTATGTGTTTAATCAAAAGACGCCTCAATTTAAGAAACATCGTTGAAAGAATCACTTGATTCTCATTTGAATTACCTGAGATATCACAACTTTAAGAGCACATATTTTGGGCAAGCCCAAAAACGCTCTATACAAATGGCTATTGTATTGTGACGTCACAACGCAAACTCTTGTATGCGCGTGTAGTAAATTTTGTATGGTAGCTATATCAAATGTTTCGTTTAAGTAAATGGTTTTATAATAAAAGTTGGTGGAAAATGAACGGGTAGTTCAATGATATAATTATTATTTTTTAATTTTATACTTAAAAAATGGACTTGCCTATGAAACTTTGAATGCTCACAAAACCAGCTAGACGATACATTTTTAACTGAAAATGTTGGCCATTGGTTGTTATTTACCAATATTTTAATAGAGTATCAATATTTTTTACTAAATCGAGATTAGTCAAATACCCAGTTATTTAAACATTGTAATATATTTATAATATTAATGATTCACCGTAAAACAACCCGCAAGTGAGCATTCCACGACCATCATCACAAATCCTCATCAATCACAAAACACACCTACCAAAACAGAAGCAAAAGGGCCACCCAACTGCAGTGCCTAGGGCAGTATATTTCGGTCGTAGCTTCCGTAGTCCTTAGCTCTGCCCTTTTCTAGTCTGACCACGCCCTGCAAATTTTCTGCACTAATTATGCGTGCCTTGGGAGGTCTGGATATATCCTCTCGTAAATTTCACTCTTCGTTATTATTTTGTAAGTGCTAACCGTTATTTGCACACGGTATCTTTCATATAATATTTCTAACGCTTTCAAGAAGTAAAGCAAGTATTTTAGATCCCAGGTAAAGTATATACTTGTCTGATGAAATAGTAAGCAAATCAAAATATAGAACAAACAGAGCTAATTTAACATCAAAATAGTAAGTAGGGTCATGGAGCCAACAGTGACTCACTTATTTCCAAAAGCTTAAAAAAAATTGATATCGCTTTAATATTGGCCTAAAATTTGCTGACATTTTAGATACACTATTAAACTGTAACTGAGCACTCATGAATCTTCATTATTTACTACTTATGTCAAAGTAGGAACCTAAAACAAAAAAATGATAATTGAGCCACTGTGGACAACATAGGTGTACACACTGACTCACTGCCGTCGTACACAGTGGCTCTAGTGGTACACACTGACTCGGCAATATTATAAGAAAGAAAACGCCCATTTCTAAGTTATTAGTAATTCTTTTTATTACAAATAATAACAAAAAATCTACAGGAGACCTATTTTTGAATTTTCGCTTCGTCCAAACAAAACTACTCGTTTTGCAAGTCACGTCGTCTCGTGAGTCGCATGATTCATAATTTTCCCTATTTTTGAAATCACTCGCTTAGTGTGTCGCCAATCTTGTCAAAGTATAGTCCTTTTCACGAAAAGAGTCCCCCGGATTTTTGATGAACTAAAATGACATGACAGTCTACGTAATGAGTGGGAAAGAGATAGAAAGCCTATTTGTATGACAAGTGGCGCCGCTCCCAGGGGACTTTTTCGTAAAATGGACTTTATAGTGTTAACTCGTTAATATTGACGTAAATGCGACCACTCGCCTAGCGGAAACGAGTGGTTTACACCACTCGTTGCAAATCGCTCGTTTTCGAATGATTCAAAAATGCGGATGTCAAAAATCATGCGAGTCACACATTTTTTAGTGAGACGATAATTCAAAAATAGGTCTCCAGGACTCTTAGGACGTATATTGCTAAATAATAAGATCTTCAATCATCTCAGTCTCTTCGTTAACAATTTTAGTCTTTTTATCAGTTAACAACCTACGATAAATATACTACCTACATAACATTATTAAAGCAACAATCATTTGTATTATCATCATAAAAACAATAAAAAGGTAATAATTAATTTCTAATCTAATAAATGACAAGACAAGTAAAATCAATCGAGAAATTATAGAATGGCCTAGAAGACGTACCAACTAATGTCGGCTTGGGAAGAATTTATTTTAAATCATTCTCCTTCACAAGGGAAAGATCAGGTTTAGCAGGCATATGGAACTATGGAAGTACCAGCCTTATGTTTCAAAAATGGTACGTAGTATTCAAGCTCATTGTTTCTTTCTTCTATTACCTTCCCAATATATAAAGACCTCTGCTTTTTAGTTGTCAATTCAACTACAGTAAAACCCGCTTAAGACGATTTTGTAGGGACCCTACCAAAAACGCGTCTTAAGCGAGAAAGCCTATTATGCGGGATAGGGAAAATAAAACGTACCTACATATTATTATGTATTTTATTCTAATGTGTTTTGTTATATGTATTTAAAACGATCTATCTAGCCATTTGAAGCGTTAAAATCAGTGATGTGTAAGCCTTCAGCAATCTTACGCGCTTTCTCGCATATTACGGGGCCACTTATGGGCAGTTTTAAAGCTCGTTCCACTAAAACTTTTTCCAATTTTTCAAACTTTCCTACCTTTTGCTATTTTCTATGCACACCTCCCAATCTGTATTTTTCTTAAATTCCGTCTCTATTCTTCAAATTGGTACGTAACATAAAAACTGGTAAGTGAAGCTCAGCAGCTAAGTAACTAAGTTTGATTTGTTGTTTGTGACTTTTCGTCGAAAACTTTCAATATCTCAATTTTATCTTTAATTGTAGTCAACAAAAATGATGCACTATTACAAAAGAATAGGAGCGCGCGCGCGACACGAGTCGTGTCACACGACATGTAAAGTCAAGAAATGACCATCTGACCTGACTCCGGGAGTCGCGTTAGGCTCTTCAACTGGGCTCGCGGGGGCGTATTAAACGGGATGACGAATTGACAAATCGTATTAAGCGTTAAGAAATGTATGAAAATATGTCTCAAGTTGCAGGGACTGGCTTAAAGTGGCGTATTATGCGAGAAATCGTATTAACCGTGATCGTCTTAAACGGGTTCTACTGTATAACATATTCTCCTTCCTTGGGCGGATGAAGTAATGGATTCTTTAGATCTTTTTCTGTTAGAATATTCTCAATATCATCTTGATCCTCTACTGGTGATTCAAGCCATCCATCGTCGTCATCGGATTCTGCTAATTGAACTTCATCCAAGACTTTCTGTTTCGTCGTCGCTATCTAATATCCTGCGTATAATTTTACTTTTCTTTGCCTCAGTCTTTCTTTTAACCGAATTTTTTTCGTTCTCTAAGTTTTCTCCGGCGTGTCGGTAAGTATCAGACTACGTCCAGGCTTCCTTCGTTTCCTGATAGTTTTTCTTAGACCCAGCTTTATAGGATTTCGAAAATCAAAAGGCGATTTGAAAGACAGTTCCTTTGGATGACTTTGGGGTGGTGAGTTTCTATCAGTACAATCTGGAGAATTGACTGATTGATTCTGAGATGTGGATTGTCCAGAAAAGTGATCAGACTGATCAAATAATGGTCCAGATATTCTTTTGCATCATTAGCTATGTTCGAACCGACTTTTCCAGGACTTTTAAACGGGAGATGACATATTCAAATCAAGTGGCGTAATAAAATTTGATTCAGGTGTTGTCTACAAGAGCTTCAAGGCCACACTCTTCGAAAATAGTTATAGGGTCAGGTGTTGTATTAGCTTTATCCTGTAGATCTTCTGGACAAGGACGATCAGTTACCGAACTAGGAAGGAAGTCTTCTTCTGTGAAAATGTGTCGTTCGAATGGATAAATACCACACTTTGCAAAGGCGTTTTGTTATATTTCTGGGCGTCATTGCCTTTTGAAAGGCAGATCCGATTATTTCGCCTAAATCATAAATCGTAACAGGTTTTCCTGGATTCCGCAACAGCCAGGAGTCAATGCAGCGTTGTAATATGTTTTGAATGGACCGTAGATACCAACGTCTAAGGGTTGCAACTTTGCGGATGTGTGGGGATTGAAGAGTCAGAATATGCACTCCCCGCATTTTTGGCGCAATCCAGAGGCTTCTAGACTTAAATGTGATTCATGGTATGATTAGAATGCATGGATTTTCTTTCGAAGCATTGGTGTGTTTGACAAAATGTTTTATAACCTCTGGCAATATCAACGAATTCATCCATCCGGTAGGTGTAGCCAATCCGAGAGTTCCTGGTGGTGTATTTTTAATCATGTGATCTTTAAAATTCTTTCTAGGAAAGACCATGACTGGGGGTAAGAAATTTCCACTGGCACTCACGATACAGCACGTCGTAACCAATGTTCCTCTTTCTCCGCTTGTCACCTTACCAATGACTTTTCGACCTAATGGGGCTAACACTTTTTGTGGTTTTTGAACTGTCGTAGTGGATGTTTCGTCCAGCTTAAATATCCTGGTTCCATCAGAGAAAGCACTGTTTCGTGCAATTACATTTTCTAAATTGTCGAAAAATTTTCCGACATTGCTTTGTTTGAAAGCTGTTGCCCTACTAAGGCTGCAAGGTTCAGGCTTTTTTAATGTGATATTATGTCTGCGTCTAAATGAAATTAACCAATCCTTGCCAGCCATTTGTTTTGTCTCCCAAGAGGCAGGCATTTTTAAATTATTAATTTTAGCACACTGATATGCTATTTTTCGACTTTCTTTGGCGGTCAATCCGTAAAACAAAAGAGCACAGTGCGAAAAATAGTTTTTAAGTTCAATCTCTTGGCTATCGGAGAATATTTTATTGACCGAATAGTTAGGTTCGAACTCAGAGGGTAACAATTCATCAAGTGACTCACAGTTCTTGGTCTTCCAATAATACCTTTTAAGTGTAGCAAACGGTACATTAACTCTTCTTGATGCTTTTCTTATAGATTCTCCCGCCCTTATAAACTGCAAGCCTTCTTTAATTTTTTCATGCGGAATGTTTCCTATTTTCCTCTTGGTTTTTTTTCCGTGGCATCCTATAAATAAAATAACAAAAAATCGATT
Organism: Cnaphalocrocis medinalis; assembly: GCA_014851415.1. Lineage (NCBI taxonomy): Eukaryota > Metazoa > Arthropoda > Insecta > Lepidoptera > Crambidae > Cnaphalocrocis > Cnaphalocrocis medinalis. Next base: position 6,113 of record JABMDO010001129.1, read on the forward strand.
ATTAATTCAAAAAAATATTGAATTTCCTATAAGTTACAAAAGTATTGAAATTGGGAAGGTACACAGTGGCTCATGAGCAACTGTGTACCTTTAAAAATTGAGTCACTCTGTACTATTCTACGCCATTTTGAAATATTTGATGAAAACAACCGAGATGTAAAACAATAAGTTAAAATATGGGTTAAAGGCAATTGATACAAGACCTACTATCCGATAAATATCGTGGCTATTATCAATAGCAACAAACCAAGGTATGAAAACAATCGAAACTCACCTTAAAATGTATTTTGTGGGCGCGAAAACAAAAATCACTCCCTCACACTTCCGCACGACGCTCGACCCGCGAGCAAACTGTTTAAACCCGCTCGGGTACAGAGACCTTCAAATCGGTAAAAGAGGACAAAATAGCTATTGCTGTCCCTTCAGGTCGACACGTGACTGAGCCACTGTAGTCGACCGAGTCACTGTTGCCTCCATGACCCTACATACAGAGAAGTTTCAATTATGAAAGATATGTAGTATATCTAAAAGAAAAAAATCACGAACATAATAATATAATCAAAAAACTTATTAAAAATTAAACGATGATTGTATTTTAAATAAAACCATACCTACTATAGGTGTGTGTGTAGATCTGTGTTACATTACAACAGCAGACAGCTGCTATAATTTGTCTATGAATAAATAACACGTTGCTATGAATTGAAGCAAATATGAATGGGACTAAAAGACAAGCAAAAAATTCTTATTGATAGTTATCTTAAAGGCCTACGTGACTGAGACATAAAAAGTGACAAGGCAATTCGCAGGAATCAAATAGCCAATAAAATAATCACACCGGACCATTTAGATTTTTTTGATCTTCTGAATCTACCTACGTTTAGAAAAAACCGTTCACCTGCCGATTGGCATTGCTTAGAGAGCATATATCATCTCGGTAATGTCGCTCATCGCCTCGTCTTCGATGATTACGTCCCTTTCCCTCTCATCATCATTTCTTATTTCATCTTATTCATCCCGGCCTTGCCAGAGGTGAACAGCCCGAGTATGAATTTACACATAAATATGTGTAATAATAGCACTTGTTATAATTTTAATGCCCGAACATATTTTTTGTTTAAACAACTTCGCAACGTAACAGCACTCGGTTACATTACGAGAATGTTGTAAATATTATTTTGCATATTATACGTCTGGATTTAAACTTGTTTTAAGATGGAAATTTCAGCAAACTTGGCACAGATACAGACAGTATAATATACACAAGTGAAGAGAAAATCGATAGTTTGTAACACTTTTTATAGTAAATTTTCATTGTAAATCATGTCCTGTAACATGTTTTTGTAATTTATGAAAATTAACGACATATTTATAGAACATTACCACTTGCATACATGCATTAAATAACTTTTCAATTATTAATACTATGTTACTTATGAAGTTTATTTATATATCCGTTAATCATAACAAATGGTATCTTTCTGTAAACATCTTATATTCAATCTACATAAGTTTTCAATATTGAATAATATAAACTATTACCCTTATCTAATGTTTCCTGTATCGCCATAATAATTTCATTATTGTTAATCGGAAACATCACTTTATTCTCGCGTTAATTTGAATATTACACGTATATTCAATCACATAAATAAAATTAATCATCGTATTTTATAATTACATCTTTACTTTACATGGTGTCAATATCCAACATCCTCATTCCTCAATAATGATATTCTTTAACATTGTTAATCTTGAATAAATGCCATATAAATTTTAATTCGTGTAATCTTGATCCTTCATCTTAGTGGATTGATGACTAAATATTAAAATTATAGAGACAGACAGCTAAATATCTGTTGGCACGTTTGAATTGGTTTTCGCTATAGTAGTTTATTGGGAACTTCTTGGTTTAAGAGTCTGCGCCAGTAGTGGTACAGTGGCCAGCACATCAAGTTACTACAATCTGTCAAATTTCCTCAGGTGATATTGAACCAAACACGTTTGACATAAAAGTGAGGTTAGATTGAAGAAATTTGACAGATTGTAGTAACTTGATCTGCAGGCCACCGTACAATAAAAGCCCCCGTTCTCTGCTTAGAGCAGCTGTGTCAAGGGTTCAAGTCGCCATTATGATCGCCAACCTTCGTTAGAAGATAGCACTCAAAGAAGAAGAAGTTAATTGGGTTTTTTGCTTTGCTATATTTAGCTATCAAAGTATACAAATACAGTAATGCGAGTTGTTTCTTGCAGAAGGCATAAAGCTGACCCTGATAATAATAATAATGAACTACCTACTTGATTTGAAAAAAAAAACCTAACAAGATTAGAAGGCAGGTTTAAGAGCAGAGAGAGATGGGCAACGTTTACGAAAGATGCAATAGAGTTATAATTAGAATGTCCCTAACCAGGAACAGTAGATAAAAAAAATAAAAAATAAAAAGATAGGTAGCAAGCGAGCAGGCGGATCACCTGATGGTAAGCAATTACCGCTGCCCATGGACACTTGCAACACCGGTGGCAGCGCGCGCTGCCAATATAGTTGATACTTTCGCATGACCTAATTTGATGGTTGTCAAAAATGCCTTAGTCATTGGTCGAAATAAAACGTAAAGTAAGAAAATGCTAACACAATGCGTGATAATTCCGAAATAGATTCTATAATCTACGTCCCTAACTTTAGAAAAACGTGCTAGACACTCCGACTGCTGTTCAAGGTTTTTGACCTAAACTTAAATAAAATTGGCATTCCACCAAAATCTAGACTCAAACATAACACTAGCATTCTAGCTCACACAATTGTTTTTGAGACCAGGTATTTATATCGTTATTATAATAAAAATATTTTTAACTGCGTAGAATATTACATAATTATTATTCTGATTAGTCCCAAAAACTTCGCGCTTCCTATTATTTATTATATTAAGGTTACCTTTATTTTGTTGATTATAAATCTTTACAATAAGGTACTTTTTATGTTTAAGAATTTGCATTTTTTACTTCACAAAAAAATATAAATTTTCAACTTTTGATCAGAATACAACATACACCTGATTTTTAACGATTTACGGGTAAGCCGTTGTTTACAAACTTTCTCATGTTAAATGTGTATCACAACGTTTCGGCGTGAACCTATATAATTTTATCATTAACCCAACAATGTGTGGTGTTGCAAACAAGAGTTAATGATTCGGCCGTATCACGTTTGCCAAAATATGAGGTAAAATTGTGACGTAGATTGAAACATTGCCTACGTGATATAAAAAATACCTACTCTTTTCCACATGAGAACCGCCGGCAATGTCTTAAAGGACAGTCCATTTGAATGATAAACCTAATAAAAAAATTCAAAGAATTTAAATACCACAACAAACAAGTAGCCGTATCACATTTCCGGCGGTCGATGAAAGAGATCCTTCAACAGATGGTCATTTCATTAATAATGATGCTAGATTAAACCTTGTTGTTAAAGTAATAAGAGGTTTAGTCAGACAATTAAAAATGCTTGTAAGATGTAGTGTAGTTTGAGTATATTGTGATGTAGATAAAGATATTTCCTGTGATAAAGGGGCAGTGACCCCGCGAATCTGACGTATAGCAATCAAGGCTGTTGATAATGTTCTTGCGTAAATGCTTTTTGGCAATGATAAGATTTATGTTAAGAGCAACTGTTGCGTTAATAACTGCAACAATTTAAGGACTGTTTCCCTCTCGAGTGATACAAATAATTTTGCTACAATATGGTTTAAAGCCTCAATTACATGACTTTATATTGTAACATACACGTAAGTGTATTAACCCACTTCTTAGAACGTTATTACTGTAATTACTCACTGTATGGGTAGGTTGGTTTAGTGTTTTAGTTTGTAAAAGGGGTCAAGGGAGTATCATACTTTTTTACTTTAACATGATGCGTTTTGGGTCGCGGAATTACATTGGGGTACGTAAATACTTTTCATTACCTGGGAATCCTTGCTATTATTATCCTTCCCAGCAATTCGTTTTTAAATATGTGTTTTAAATATTGACAGTTCAATTTCTGCGCAATATTTCAAGTAACGGGTAAGTACCATATTTTTGCTGTTGTCTAATCTATTTAATACCTATACAACGTAAGTAATAGATTTTGAACCAGACTGAACTCAATAGGTAAACACAATACATCATCATAGATAGGCACGTCAGACATGTAATTCTCAAAATAACAAGATTTGTTGTTACATTTAGGACATCGGATTACTGCAAGTACCCATCTATATATCAATCGAATTGGAATCTATCTTGATCGATGACATAGGTTAAATAAAGTCAATATCCTATCTAAGAGTTAGTAAATAATAGTGATTTGGTGTGAAATAGTTTCAAAATAAATCATTCAAATACAAAATCATTTTGATTAATAGCATTCTGGCAGACAAGATTGATGGAGATAGGCTTAGTAATATGGACAATTTGATCGAAGTTAAACTAGTTGGAGTTATGACCATATTCATCATGAATGGAATAAGCACGCGCCCGCCTACAAGTGAAAATGACTGTGCAATGGTCCTAATATGTTTGCGAAATAGATTTATAAATCAAAACACAGATTATTATGTAGGGTTGCTAAGTCTTCAAAATTCAGTAGCAAATATCTAAATCATTATATGTTATGTTTCCATATTTTTTTACAATTTGGTAGTAATTTAGTAGAAGGTACACTAATCAGTCGGATCATAGATAACTGTAAAAAGATCTCAGCAAACTTACGCTTCTGATGAGATAGACACAAGAGAGGCTAAAGAATATAGCTACAACTGAATGAACCCAAAATATTTACATGTGTATGGAAATAAATTCCTTAATGGATCCTAAAATACGCTAAAACCCTACACCTCTAAACCGGCGATACTGAGGGCATCCCACACAAATAATAATAGATATAGGTAACTCAGGCGCACGATAAAGCTAAGTAGCCGCTAACTATAGTGCAGAATGTCACGTAATCTGTGTCACTGCGCACGCTATCGCGCCGGCGCTTGTGACAATTAGGTAATAGTGCATCAATGGACGGCATGTTAGAGAGATAAGTAACATTGTATGTTCTTATAGCGCATAAGAATTAAAATGACCTTTTTAGGAGCTGAATAATAATGTTTTTTTTTAATAAACTGGGTGATCACACCCGAGTTATGTTCGAAAATTTTTTTGCTCGACCCGGGAATCGACCCCGGGGCCCTAAGATCACGGTCCGGTACTTAAACCAGAAGAACAACGAGGCGGGTACAATAAAGAAATTTTATTTCATTTGTAGCGTTGAATGTATGAGTATCATCCACAATTTTGCTCGTCCAAAGCTGTCTTGTTATTCAACTTTTAGCCAAGTTTATTGCTCGGAATCTAATGTATGTGTGCATTTGTGCATCCTATGAGCTAGTTAAATGTGAACTGATATGACACACGTCCAATGGTGTGTTCTGTTCTAGGATAGTGTTTCAGGTTAGGGTCAAGACATATTGTTGCGAATAAGCAAATTTTTATATAGCTAGAAAGTAAAACTATATGATTTATCTTCATAAAGTTTTACTTTCTAGGTTTTCTTATCCAGATGATTTATTGAAACGTTGTTTTAGATGTGTTTTATGACACACAGACCACACAGTAAAATTTGTTTGTAAGTTATTTATTAAAAGTAGGCGCATGGGTACACCATTTCTTTTTCTAAAAGCAGGGCCGCGCCGCTGTGCAATATATGTATTGAAGTATTATATTTGCAACTAGCTTTTTGCCGCCCCGCGCTTTGCGCGGGTGCGCCTTCAAGCTAGGTCTGCGACGCTTAGCCGCTACGGGCTGCGCCCTGCGCGGCGACGCTACGGGCTTCGCCCTCCGCGGAGCTCGGCCTTCGGCCTCGCGAGACGCAGCTCGGCCTGCGGCCTCGCGAAGATACACGGGGCGGTTCTCTGTCTGTCACGGCTGCTCTTATACTTTTTTGCCAGCGGAAAGATAAATCAAATGTATGATCTTGGGACGGTTGCGCCTACGCCGGCGCTCCTCTTAGTTTGTCGATAAGCCTTGTGATGGAATAGCCGCTTCGGGCTTCGCCGTATGCGGCGCACCGATGGTTTTATGTTAGATAAACTTGTGATGAAATGGCCGCTCCGGGCTGCGCCCTACGCGGCGCTCCGTTTTGGTTTTGTCCATAAGCCTTGTGATGGATGGCCGCTCCGGGCTTCGCCCTACGCGGCGCACCGGTTGGTTTTTATGTTTAATAAACTTGAGATGGATGGCCGCTCCGGGCTTCGCCCTACGCGGCGCACCGGTTGGTTTTTATGTTTAATAAACTTGAGATGAAATAAGTAGCCGCTTCGGGCTACGCCCTTCGCGGCGCTCCGCTTGGTTTTGCATGTGTGACTTTCGATGAAATGGCCGCTCCGGGCTTCGCCCTACGCGGTGCTACGCTTGGTTCTGCGTATGAAACTTACAAAGAAATGGCCGCTCCGGGCTTCGCCCTACGCGGCGCTCTGCTTGGTTCTGCCCGTCTATCTAACGATGAAAAGCCGCTCCGCTTAATGTCATGCGTCGTGTTTCTATTAAATGGCGCTCCGCTTAGATTGATATGTCGTGCTTGCGGTGGAATGGCCGCTCCGGGCTTCGCCCTACGCGGCGCTTCGCCTTTGCTTCTAGATGTTGCATAGAGCACAATGAAAAGTCCATTCATACTGTTAGGAGGCCGCTCCGGGCTGCGCCCGACGCGGCGCTCTGCTATATTCTCGCAACACACCAAGTGATTGAAATGGCCGCTCCGGGCTTCGCCCTACGCGGCACTCTGCTTGGTACTGCCCCTGAAAGTCAGGTTGAAATGGCCACTCCAGGCTTCGCCCTTCACAACGCTCCACTTGGTTTTGAAGTTCAAACTTGTAATGGAATGGCCGCTCCGGGCTTCGCCCTACGCGGCGCTCCGCATTCATTTTTCATCGCACCCATATGAAAGTGGCCGCTCCGGGGCTTCGCCCTACGCGGCACTTCGCCTTTGCTCCGCAATGTTACGTTGAACACGATGAAAAAGTTCATATGTACAGTGGCCAGCACATCAAGTTACTACAATCTGTCAAATTTCCTCAGTTGATATTGAACCAAACACGTTTGACATAAAAGTGAGGTTCGATTGAAGAAATTTGACAGATTGTAGTAACTTGATGTGCAGGCCACCGCACAGTTAGAAGGCCGCTCCGGGCTGCGCCCGACGCGGCGCTCTGCTATATTCTTGCAATATAACGAGTGATAGAAATGGCCGCTCCGGGCTTCGCCCTACGCGGCGCTCCGCTTGGCTCTGCCGCTGTATGATATGATGAAATGGCCGTTGCGGGATTCTCCCGGTGCAACAATCGATGTATTTGCCGCTCCGGGCTTCGCCCTACGCGGCGCTTCGCATAGGTTTGTGAAGAGAACTCGTGATGAAATGGCCGCTCCGGGCTTCGCCCTACGCGGCGCTTCGCTCAGTGTTCGGGGCTTGTGTCGAGTATTTAGATTTTTCCATTTAAGCTCCATATAAGCCCACACTTGATGCCTACGCTGAGCTGGCTAAGCGATTCAAAGTTCATAATCGTAACGTTAATGTCAGTAGGTAGTGCTAACAAGCACAAGTGATAAAATTACTTTATGAAATTTTGATTCAACTTAATTTAAATTTTCAGTTACACTAACCGCATAAATATTGTGGTAATACTATATAAATATATGAAATTACCAAGTTATATTTGCGGTTCTTCTCATTGATTTTACATAAGTGGTTTCGTTTGAAACTCTCAAATTTTTCTTGAGTTTTTTAGTTTTGTATGTTATTGAATCTTTATAGTTCCTCAATATGATATGGTTACTGTAAGTTATTAGGTTTGAGAATTACGTAAAAACTTAAGACAGAAGGTCGATAAAGCAGGCGACCCGTTGTATCATCAATATCAACTCAACTCAATTCCCTTCCATAGTCCCGGTTTAGTTGCCATCTCTCCCATAACCCTAATATTTTGTATCTCCATCGCATGTTTTCATAATAATTCTTCTGGCTGGTACCTATGTGTAGGGTTCAGCCGACTTCAGTACAAAATGTATGGGAAAATTTCGTAGTAGAGTAAAAAAAAAATTTCTTTTTTTTTTTCGTCGCATGTTTTTGTAAATGCTCTGGTTGGTTGAGAATAACAATACATGTCACTTTTTGACAGGGCACAATACACAGACGTTGAGTATTTACAATTTTACGTATATTTTACACAAGTTTTGTACTAAATCTTAAAATTTTCCTTGAGGATGAAGTTTTTTTTTTCTACCATTTTGTAGCTCTTGTTAATACCTACCATAAAGATCATAACAACGATTCTCGTCAAGTGGCGCCAACTGCCCGAAAAATCGGTTTTTAAGTGCGAAAAAACTCAACATTTACAAAATGGCCGCCAGGTCGTCCGCCATCTTGTTTTTTCAACAACCCATATTTTTCCCATATTCTACAACATATACCGCGTCGAACCACGTTTTTACTTTTTCTCTGAGATAATACTGCTCGCCCAAGGAACCTCTCAAAAATGCCCCTGTCAAAATTTTCTTTTGGACGCTGCTCCCAGTGTTGCCAGTTAATTTTAGTAAAAATGGACAAAAGGGATTTCAAATACCTAAATTCAAGCTTTCATGTACTTTTTTTCCCCAACAACTGTCATTTTATTTTTTTTTATTTTTTGACCAAGTCTCGAAACTTATTTAAAATTATGAAAATATTTTTGAACATGGCAACACACCTTAGAAAGACACTCGTTCGCGTCATACATCATGAGTTCCCCAAGTAGCGCCATCTGGTCGAAAAACAACTTTGATTTTTTTCAAATCTCCTTTTTTTTTACAAAATGGCCGCCAACTCGTCCGCCATCTTGATTTTTTGACAACCCATATTTTTCCCATATACTACATCATATATCGCTTTGAATGGCGTTTTAATTTTTTTTCTAAAATAATACTGGTTCCCCAAGGAACCTCTCAAAAATGACCATGTCAAAAAAACATTTTTCTCAATATCTCCCAGTGTTGCCAGATGATTTTGTTAAAAATGACCTAATGTCATTTAGACTAACTCAACGAAAGGTTTGATGTGTTTACTTTTCCTGGAAATCAATTTTTATTTTTTTTACTATTTTGGGCCCTGACGTCTAAACTATCAAAAAACACAAAAATGTTTTTCGACATGGCAACACATATAAGCAAGACTCACACCTGCCTCATACATGCAAACTTTCTAAAGTGTCGCCATCAGTCAAAAAAATCACTTTGAAAATTTTAAAAAAAGTACGATTTCACAAAATGGCCGCCAGCTCGTCCGCCATCTTGTTTTTTTGACAGCGCGTATTTTTCCCATATACTACATAGCATAACCTATCAGAGACAATTTTTATTTTTTTTCCATCTATGATACCCTCGTCCAAGGAACCTTTAGAAGTCAGCGACACCCGAAAATTTATTTCCGCCGCCATTTCCAGTGTTGCCAGTATTTTTCCAAAAAACTATCTGAAGGACATTGCGAGGCCCAATGACTACAAAACTGCATACTCGAATTTTGCAAACATGGCAACTTTTTTTTTCTACCATTCGGGGCCGTGGCCCAAAAACTACCATGAATTTGGTAGAATTTCTCAGTCATGGCAATACTGTGATAAAATACCCACCGATGCTCGTAACATTTCAAATCTCTCTGGTGTTGCCATCACCCCGCAAAATTCGTTTGAAAAGTGCACTTTTTTTTCTTTAAACAAAATGGCCGCCAGGGGCGGCGCCATCTTGGATTTTGAAAAATCGTAAATGACGTTTGAAAGTAGAACATATACGCCACAGATTAAAAAAATAATTTTGAAAATTGAGCGGCGCCCCCCTCAGCTACGATCCCGTGAAAAGTGCTCGAAATCAAATTTTCAATCCAAGATGGCGGCGCGGCCATTTTGTTTTTTCATCTTTTTTTTCCTGTCATGTACATAATAGCAAAGGGTGATTCTGAGACACTTTTCACATCTCGAATAACTGCCGTAACAAAAAAGTTGATGTCGCAAAAACGGCCGCCATTTTGTTTTTTTTTTCTTTAAATGTCAAAAACCTGGATTGATTAAAAAATCACTCAGGGTTGTCAAAACTTTTTTCGCAAAAATAGATCCCAACACACCGAAAAACAGCCCTGATCAGTCAGTCAGTGAATCAGTCAGTGGTAATCGAGCTTTATATTATATGAGATTCCTCAGTTGTCCGATATCTGTAAAACAAGTGCTTAAGCTACTTAGTATGGAATCAGGTCAATGTATGAAATGTTGTATGAATATTGTGGGATGATGGGATGTTTTTCTATGACGTTTCCGCTCCTCTTATGAATGTGTCTATCATCCCTTTAGGGCGATGTAACACAAGCCTTCTGCGTGCCTGCACGCGATCACTTTCTTTGGCTTTGTCCGAGATTTTCTTAACGCTTAGATAGTATCGCCCTGGCGATTTATTATATTAGTGCTTAAACACACTGTTTTTACGAGGGTTGTCTAATGGAGTCCTAATAAGGCAGACTGAGGCTGAATACACGCATGAGTTTTCTTTTTTGGATCCGATTGTTTGTATCACTGTTCTCTTGCAATCGGGAACAAAAATATAAGAGGGAATTTTGGAGTCGCGCCGATAAATTTGCAACTATGTGAATTTCTTCTTAATGAAAAAAAAAACTATCTTTTTTTTTCTGTGATAGGTGGGAGACGAGCGTTGGTAGATCAGTAGGTAAGAACGAGCCTTCCATAACACGTTGATATAAATGAGAGATGTGACAGACGAGCAGTTGGATCGCCTGATGGGAGGTACGCAAATGTCGCCGCCCGTGGACACCCGCCATACCAGAGGTATCACAAGTGCACTGCCAACCTATAAATCAACCCCTTTACTCTAGATTGGGCTTGGCTTTGATAGGCCCTCGGAATTATCACTCATCACATAGATGCTCTTTGCACGCCCCTATTCTGTGAGGTCTTGGTATCAATCCGGTAGAGCCGGAACATTCATGCCGGAGCGTGACTCATACTCCCACGGCCGCGTTCGGTATTGTTTAGAGTTGAATTAATGGTTTCCCACTAAAAAATATTATAATCAAATCATTTTGTAATCCATTTACATTGCTGTAAATCTTTACGACCTCATATGTCATAGGTATTTTACATTAGCATTTTATGACAAATTTCCGTTTTAGAAAATTTATTAGTTGCGTGGGCTGGCAGTTATGTTACAGATTTTTTTTTTAACAAGGCGTGAAAAGGTTATTTGCGGGCGGGATATATATTTAGCCATGATAAAAAATCTTATAATTTATGATTTTATCCGTCGCGTAATATAAAACATTTTGTATGGGAGTTGAAATTTTTTGACAAATTTCGAAAAGCCGTTGAACAAATTGTTTAAAATGACCAACAATTTTTTAGAACAGTGGTTAATATGTACAGATACACCATGTATGTACGCGCAGATATTACTTGAACTCATACATTATCACTCAATTTGATAGATGTAAAATGTCAAAATGTATAGAAACTTGACATTTGCATCTGTCAGTTTACTCCACATGATTAAAAATCAGAGTATAGACTTATATGTTTGGTCATTGAGGTATATGTAGAACTAGAGGAGCTATCGTATGCAAAAGTCATGTTCCATTTTGAAGTGTCAATGGAATTGTCAAACTTTAAGTGCGATGCAGCGCTGAAAAACAATTAAATGTCTAAGCATGCGAAATTCACGCAGCGCTATAATCGCTTCTAGGATGAAGTTAGTTCGCGATCGGAAAGGCGTAAGCGCCGTGATTTTCATAGCACTTTACGCGTTTTGTTCAACGTACGTCAACAAAATGACATTTTGTTGACTAAGCTACAGAATACAGAAGGACTATTCGTATCTAGGGTTTTATACCTACCAAG
>JABMDO010001130.1:0-19228 GCA_014851415.1 Cnaphalocrocis medinalis
TGCGCTCTTTCACGGTCATGGACGTTGTCAATACCTGGTATTGACAAATACAGAACCGTCTCGGCATGTGGATAAAATCTTTGGACACGCTCACCAGGTATTTACTAAGGGCTCTTTCCCCAGTGCGCTCACTTTCTACAAAGTCCTGTCTCATCTCAACTTTTATTTAGCCTTTTCTTCTAACGTAGCGTGAATCTCTGCACAAATAACTCGCGCTCGGGTAGTTCCGTATCAAACAATTACTTTCTATAGGTACTCTGGTTCATAATAGTATTCAAGTATTTATGTGGAGTAAACTGACACATGTCCATGTGTCATCCCCATACATTATCACTCAATTTGACATCAAAATGTATAGAAACTTGACATTTGCATCTGTCAGTTTACTCCACATGATTAAAAACCAGAGTATGATGTCAAACTGTCATTTTGTGTTGGGCATCAGCTGTCCCTGTTCAACGCGTGGGTGGGCCTCGGCGCGGGCCAGACGGAGGGCCGCTGGAACCTGCCGCTGCTGACCACGGCGCGCGGCGTGCCCGACCCCGTCACCGACATCCCGCCCGCGCTGCTCACCGTCAAGGCCACGGCGCCCATCGGCAGTGAGTACTCCACATCCATACTTCAATACTAATATTATAAATGCGAAAGTAACTCTGTCTGTCTGTCTGTTACTCTTTCACGCCAAAACTACTCAACGGATTTAAATGAAATTTGGTATACAGATAATCTAGACCCTGAGAAAGGACATAGGCTACTTTTTATTGCAAAAAGGGGGTTGTAAGGGGTTAAAAGGGGGGTAAAAAGTTACTTTTCCACGCGGACGAAGTCGCGGGCGGCTAGTGTCAAATAAAAATCAGCTGTTCCATACATTATCGCCTGGCGAATATTATTTTTTGTATGGACCAGCTGATTTTTATTTTGCGTATTTTGATGATCTATCATGCTAAATGGGCTTTATCCCTGTTACCTATTACAATAAATTCGATTAAAACGACTAAAATTTATGGTGTATATTGTATGTTAAATATTTAGCACTATGTCATATTTACTGTTCTGGTAATTTGTGTATCTTTTTTCTTTATTTTGTTTGTAATCAATAAAGGCTTAGGTACTTACTTACTTACATGAGGGCTATCGCGTGTGAAAAATTGGCGTACTGTTTGATTGAGGTCCAACTTCAATGTCATTGGTTGTTTAGTGACATTTTAACTTCTCTCTTCAAAAATTGCTAATCACCGTGTAGATGGACTTCATTTCTACATTACGCCATCTAGCGGATATTTTACTTGCGATAACCTCCATTGTAAAATAAATGATTTGTTTCCTCGCGTAGATACAGCATCTTTTCAACAGAAATAACTTTCTATTAACTGCCTTTTATTTCATTTAGTTTAATCGATATGTTATTTTTCTCTTATAGGCAGCTCTAATAAGGGGGTTATCAAAATTGACGTAGAGCGGCCAGTCCTACTCGAAGTGTGTACCGACCGCCTACGACGGCTGAAGGGTATTTCGGCACTCGTGAGTGTAAAACTTTTACTTGACTTGACTTATCGTCTTGTTATGAACTTATTTTTTGCTGAAAATGTCTCCAAAATTAAAAACAACCATGATAACGGTTACTCACTTCTCAAAGGATTATACTGAAAAAATATTCCGATACAAATTGTATCAATCAGCTGATCATTTATAACATAGCTGATATTTGAAACAGTATGTATGTTTTTAGATTATGGATCGGATTTCGCGAACCGAAGACAACGATACACCGGTGGTGCAGTTGCCAGCTTTTTATAGATGGCGACGATTCTTCAGTACGTATTTTTTCTTTTATTTTTGTTATGAGATCGGTGATGTTTTCTTTCAGGTTTATTGCCAGTAGGTTGTGATACTTGTGGTAATCACCACAAGTGACATAAGGGTAGCCTGTAATGATAAGAGTTCTTTATCATTACAGGCTACCATTATCTCTGTCATGTATACTGTGTCAGCAGATCTGACCACGTATGTGATAGACGATATGACGTCAGTAGTGGCAGTATATAAGTCTATGGAGATGTACCAGTTGGTGGGTCATATAATATAAATCACGATCGTCTACGCATATAATCTCATGAACAAATGGCTCATTCTTAAATTTATATATTATAAGGGCTTAGACTAAACTCTGATTTTTAACCACCTGGAGTAAACTGACAGGTGTCAATGTGTCATTTCCATACAATAACACTCAATTTGACAGCTGCAAAATATATAGAAATTTGACATTTGCATCTGTCAGTTTACTCCACATGATTAAAAATAAGTTTAAACACATTCTATGTTTAATTGAACAAGTTTTTTGTCGTAAGTCTTTAATTCATGAAATTACATGCGTAGACGATCGTCATAGGTGGTCATCTTTGGTGAATCGAGGTATATCTGCCTCGCGGCGTGCTTATGACCCATGACCAATCTATTAACTACCGGCAAAGTAGGTATTGAGGAGTGTGTGTTGTTTGTGCAGTAAACCAAGCGATAGAGAGCGTCACGCTGCAGACGGGGCAGCTGGCGCTGAGCGGCGCGGAGGGCTGCGTGGGCGTGGACGCGCTGGCGGCGCAGCTGGCGGCGGGCGCGCGGCCCGAGCGGCTGGCGGCGCGCGCGCTGCTCACCGCGCTGCTGCTGGCGACAGGCCCGCCGCACGACACGCAGCCACGTGGTGCTGCAGGCCGGCTCACACTCGGGTAACACACACACCTAGCCAGTGAATAGAATCATCATCATCATCAGCCCGGTAGTACCCACTGCTGAGTATAGGCCTCCCTTCCCTTTCGCCAATGTGCCCGGTCCTGAGCTGCTCGGATCCATGTAGCCCCTCCGATTTTAGCGATTTCGTCGACCCATCGCGCCACCGGACGACCTGGACTTCGTCGGCCGTTTCTTGGACACCATTCGGTCATAATCTTGCTCCACCTGCCATCACCGCATTGAACCGCACCGCACCGCAATGAATAGAATAGAATATCATTTATTTGCGTGAAAGTGTGAAGTGAAAATAATAAATAAATAATAAATAAATAAAAGTGGTACATTAAAAGATGATACAAAATTATTTTGATCACACATTTCACCAGAATCTTGCTGGTGAAGCGCTGCGTGCCCCATTTTGATTCTCGACTCGCACTCTCAAAAGCGCTTGCCCGTGTGCACACAGATTGCTGAATCGGTCACTAGTCTTCATCTCACGGGGGCAGCGCCTAAGTGACGAGCTGACGGATCACCTGATGGTTAGCGATGGCCGCCACCCATAGACACCTGCAACAGAGTCGCAAGTGCGTTGCCGACCCTCAACACCCTTTCCCTCCAATGGGGGCTACCGCGTGTAAAAAATCCGTTTATTATTATTTATTGTTTTATTAATGACGTTGAAGTTGGACCTCAATCTACCCATTACATCACTCATTTCATTGTATATTTTTCGTGACAGTGCGGACCTCGAAGCGCTGTGGGAAACATGGCGGCGCGCGGAGGGCGGCATGTCCGCGTGCGAGCCCACCGTGCGCGTGAGCGTGGACCTGGACTGCGTGGCGCTGGACCTGCGCCCGAGCGAGCTGGCGGCGCTGGCGCGCGTGCGCGACGCGCTCGCCGCCGTCGCCGGCGACAAGCCCGTGAGTACCGCCCGCACACTAGTCTTGGTACCCAGCTAGCCCATGAGTACCTGCTCACACACAAGTCTTAGTACCGAGCTAGCCCGAGTGAGTATCTGCTCGCATACAACTCTTGGTAATGAGCTCTGAGCGATGTGGGAGACATTTTTATATCGAGTCCACCGTGCACGTGTTCGTGGATCTACAGCTGTAAGCAAGCTGGCTGTCCTGGCGCTCTTGGGCAACCTGTTTTTACACTTCTTTCAGAGCTAAACTAGAAAATGATAACAAATTAATCGTTCCTGGACTATTCACAGTTTGCTCCCTACCATTTAGTGCAGACCTAATTTAGCAGTTCCCTGGTATCTCTTGCCCTGGTGTTCAGCCCTTTCACAAAATAACTTATCCCTAGTTGGACAATTAGGTTTACAAAGTCTCAGTTGCCAAAATTATCCATTTTAGTACAAATCAATAAGATTTTAAGGTTGTAAAATCACAATGGGGACTACGCGTTTGACAAATCGGCTTGTTAGACTGTACTACAACGTCATTGGTTGTTTAGTGACATTTTGACATATCACAACAAAAATATCGTGTAGACAGACCTCAGTTCTACAGTACACCAACTTTAATCATACGCGACAGCCCCCGTTACTTGCACACCCATCAGCTACGGCTTGAAAAGGCCTCACTTTAGGCATTATTACCGCAGGACGCTCGGTCGCCCACGCACAGCGCAGCGTCGGAGCCTATGTTCGGGCGCGCGCGCACCCGCCCGCTGCACGCGGCCTCGCTCAGCTTCCCGCAGGCCGCCGCGCCCTCCGACCACGAGCCCGCCGACCACTACTACAAGGACGACCTGCGGTAAGCCTAACGGATGTTAGGGAGCCCCGTAACCATAACGAAAACTATTCGAATCGGGGAGAATGATGATGAAGCCTCCATTCGCAAAAGAGTGATGTGGCTTTGTCGGAATTTAAAACCAACTACTATGGATTAAAGTTGAAAATAAAATGGGTACTACATTTTATTGTCGATTTCAACGGCATGTTTAAAGTCATCATTGTAGTAAACGATGTTGATTCCACGCCATCATTGAATACACGTTGTGTCTCTCTGTGTGTGTCCGTGGCATCGTAGCTTCCAAACTGTTCACAAATCTTTTTTGTATTTTTTAATGATTAGTGAGTCTGGAGTGTTCTTAGCTATGTTTTATGGGAAACTACTGAATGATGGGTGTCTTTCTGTGGCAACGTTGCTTTCAAGCTGATGAACCGATTTTGTTTATATTTTTTTTAATGATGAATAAGTCATGAGTATAACTGTGTTAGGTGGTATTCGAAGATGGCCGCCGCCACAAATTGATGGAATACATATAACTTGTGTGGCAGGAGTGGCGCGTTCAAGATCGTGAGCGGGGGCCAGCTGCCGATGGCGTACCAGGTGACGCTGCACGGGCCCGGCGTGGCGTGGCGCTACCCGCACCCGCGCGCCATCACGCGCATCGTCACCTTCCCGCTGCCAGGACAGGTATATAGAATTAATATTACGTACCTTATCTCCTATGCCTGTCGTATTAAGACTAAGGCCGCACAGTAGGGCACTAGAAGCAACCACAAACAATGCAAGCCTCGCCATTTCGACGATGTTTTGATTGTTTGAGGTTTGGACACGCATCGTTATCCATTTTAGTTAGTTTTAATCGCGCATCCTTATTGAATCGCATCCGAACAAACCTATACAATAATATTAAGCATCGTTTCAAACGGAGCGTTTCAGGTTGTTTATTTCGTTGCCACAGGAAGAGGAGGTGGAGTGCATCCTGGAGTTCTACAGCCCCATGCTGATGCGGTGGCACCCGCACACCTACTTCAAGATCCCGGTCATCGAGCCGCGGGAGCTGCAGCTCAACGTCTCCACCACAGGTTAATGTTTACCTTTCGTATTGTATTCTTTACACGGCTACATTATTTTATTAATACCCTCCACACATTATTATGACTAAACTGATTTTTAATTATGTAAACTGACAGATGTCAATGTGTCATCCCCATACATTATCACTCAAAATGACAGATGCAAAATGTCAAAATGTATAGACACTTGACATTTTGCAACTGTCAGTTATAAATCAGAGTACCACATAGAGTACCTCTACAAAACCAATTTTACAAAGTGATTAACCACAATAAATAAAAATATATTTGTGTCGCTTAGTGTGCACGGTGCATATCCTCAAAAATGTCTTATTGACATTAAAAAATAACTGATCACCTTGGTTCTCAGTTCTATATTACGTTTTTTATACATATTGGGCTTGATCAAAGAGTGTAGTTCTCTCTCGATTCATATATCTAATTATGTGCAGATACGGTGTTTTCGTACATGTGGAGATACCGTGCGCGCGCCGAGAACGAGCAGCTTGACGTGCCGTATGAGTTCAACATCGACCGCTTCCTGCCGAGGACAGACCCGTTGGTGAGTGGCTCCTCTTGCAATAGTGTTCGTTTTGATCAAAGTTACCTTTATAAACTGATAGTTATTGAGGCACGATTTATGGAGAAGATGAAACGAATGTTCCCAATGTGAAATTTTGATAACAAAGGAAGAAGTTATTCACCAATTTTATTGATAGCGCTATGAAACGTTAAGAGGTTGTTAGGCAAGTAAAACCATTTTTTCACCAACAAACTATATTCACAAATTTATGTGGGTTCTACCAAACACAAACAAAGGTCCCGCTTAGAACTATCAGTCCCCTGATCTCTGCAGACGAAGAACGGTCCTGGCTCAATCCAGGCCAACGTGTCAGGGTCTCCGCAGTGATAGTCCAGCGAAGATGTGTAAGCGAAGGGCGTACGACGAGAGGCGTACGGCAAGAAGAAGAAGACAGAAGACCCGCAATTGTATTCTTGAGATTAATCACCAATGACGTCAAAGTTGGACCTCAGTTCTCAAGTACGCCATCTTGCGGATTTGCCACACGCGTTAGCGCTCATTTAAGCGTTGTCGTGCAGCTATTCGAGTACCAGCCGGAGATGGAGTACCCGCGCGGCAGCACGCCGGTGTCGGCGGAGCAGCTGTCGGGCATCGTGCGCGTGGACTCGTACTTCGCGCCGCGCGCGCTGCCCCGCGTGCGTGTCGCCGCCCGCGTGGTCGCCTTCGACCTGCATTTGCACAACTCGCTGCCCTTCCTATCCAGGTATTTTCGACTTGCACTATGTAGTAATCTTTTAGACTAGCTGTGCTGTAAGTGTCCATGTTTCGGCTCCGTATGTCATGACGGGTAGGACGCACTCATTATAAACTTTTTGAATGTAGAAACCACTTTATGAATGTGATGAGACAGCCTTTTATTATTTAAACTTAAAGAAAACGAGAACACGCTAAAAGTGTCGCGGCCAATGACGGCTCCTTTTATAAAAGAGGACATTTTTCGAATTCGAAATAGTTGTAACTCTGCGCCGTTGGTGTAATGAAACGTGTAAGGTGAAATGGAGTTGATTTTTAAAATAGTTACTATTAATTACGAAACGTAGCAGAATATCGCATGAAAACCATAGATGAAAGCTATGTTTTCATGCACGAGAATTAGGGCCCCGCTAGTAATTTGATTGTAATCGCTGATCGACTATGTGTGCACTGCAGCAGCGCGCTGACGGCGCTGGAGGGCTACTACGTGTCGAAGCCGCTGCTGCGCGCGCACCGCGTGCTGGCGCTGGGCGCGCGCGACGCCGCGCTGCACGCGCACCTCGGCTCCTCGCACGGGTACAAGCTGCTGCTCTACACCAGGGTCTCGTAAGTCCACTCAAACATATTATCCTCCAACCGATATTTGCCTACGGAGGCTGATCTTACCGATCATCCGCTGACAGACAGTATATATTATTATAATTAGTGCGCACAGGTGCACTGTCTATTCCTTTACCCTTTCAAATAGCGATGTGGACTGTACTCAAATACGAGTAAGTGTTGTAGCGCCCTTGGCGCTATGTGCTAAAAATTAGAATATCCAAGCTATCTTTATGGTCTTTAATACTGGAAAGAGGGATTCTTATTAATAGTACATCACTCGGGATCATGCCCTTCAAGCTTTATATTTTTCTCCTTCGATGTTTATTGTCCTTGTTTATAATCAAACTGTGAATCAAACTAAATCAATCAGAATAAATCTGTTTACTTTTTAATATACGACAGATTTTCTTTCCAAAATCGGCCATAAAAGTGGCCAGTACCGAAGGAGTTTACCATTGGTTATTTGTTTGATATTTTGGACAATTTTATTACTTTCTTCGAAATTGGCTTATTTCTTTTTTTCAAAAAGGTATTTGTTCAAAGTTTGTGTTTTAACTGTTAGATTATATAATGTGTTTCAAGAAATTTACGGCCCTTTCACCTCTTTTTCACACAATGTCACATTGTGTTGCCTCCCGTGCTACCGTAAAAGTTAGACATAATTTATGCAAGACTCTTTTTGTCGAGACACATACAACCTGCTGTGTCCTGGCAGGAGCGACGTGTTCGACTGCGCGACGGGCGCGATGGAGCAGATGGTGGAGGAGTTCCCGCTGCAGGCGGGGCTGTCGGTCCCGCTCGGGGAGCTGGCGCGCGCGCGCCTGCGCGTGTGGGCCGGCGCCGTGCACGCCGCGCTGCACGTGCCGCGTCTGCGCACGCTGCGCGCGCTGCACGCCGACTGGCAGACTGCGCTCGACCAGGTAACTGCAATAGGGTATTTGACTAAATTTTTTCATATGTTCAATGAAAAGACCTCTCAATTTAAGAAACATTAATGAAAGAATTACTCGATTCTGATTTAAATTACCTGAGATATCATAACTTTAAGAGCACATATTTTGGGCAAACCTAAAAACGCTCTATACAAATGGCTACAGGCGAGTGACGTCACATGCTCGCATACTGTATGCGCGACTAGTAAATTTTGTTTGGTAGCTATATCAAATGTTTCGTTTATATAAATGGTTTTATAATAAAAATTGGTGGAAAATGTACGGGTAATTCAATGATATAATTATTTTTTAAATTGTAATACTTTAAAAATGGACTTGCCCATGGAACTTTGAATGCTCATAAAACCAGCTAGACGTTATATTTTTAACCGAAAATTTTGGCCATTGGTTCTTATTTACCAGTATTTTAGAAAAGTATAAATATTTTTTACGATATCGAGATTAGTCAAATACCCTATATACCTCGTGGTATGCTCACAGCTCCGCAAGGAGTCGGGAGAAACTGTTCTGGAAGTGTATTCCATTTCAGTAATTTCACTCGCCGCACAGTGGACGTTCGTCTAAGAACGAGCCGGACACGAGGGTTGGGTGTAAATATTTTGTTTTTTTTAAATAAGTATTTAATGAGGCATTAAGCTTTTGTTTAATTTATTACTTATAGACATTGACTTAACATTTTATGATGGTACCATTCTATTAAGTAAAGGTTTTCAGTGTAAAAATCACGACACAAAAACAGTCTAAAGTGTAAGCTATAAAGTTATGTATTAAACATAAATTAGGAAGTATGTATATGATTTTAAATAATAAGATATTGTATCTATGTATCTGTATATATTATTTCACAGTCATTATCATCAGCTAGCTCATATTCTAGCTTCTTTTAAAAGCTTTTATATATATTTTCCTGCTATACGGTTTGTGATAACAGGATCTGATAACAAAAGCAGTGAATGTCATCATCATCATCATCATCAGCCTGTTGCAGTCCACTGCTGGACACAGGCCTCTCCAAATGCTCGCCACTTTGATCGATCTTCGGCTACTCAGTGAATGTACTAAATCTGTATTCGTCAAAATCCTAGAAATCTTGCGAGTGTGATGTAGCCTCTGATATCTAAATATTTTGTGATTAGCTTCCTGTGCATCTTCGGAAAGTTGGCCTATTCCTACTATCGTGTGACTGGCAATTAATTATGTCAGCTCCATGCACAAGAATTTTGTGCAAAGTTACAGGCATATAACCCGGTCTTTTTTCAGCGTGAGGGCCCTGGTGACCTGTACTCCAGGTTTTATAAACCTACTGCACCAGTCTCTCACAAAGTCAAGGTCTGCTTGTCACATTAAATAGTATCCTATCACTGTCTGTACGACCTATACTGTGAGAGAAATAAACGATTTATTTATTATTTATTATTATATAGTACCAGTCATATAAAGATATATATAAATCAGCTGTATCATGTGAGTACTGCCTAAATGCATTCACATTAATGTTTAAGCCGGATGCTATCACTTGCAAAATGATGTATCTACAATCTTTTTATCAAATCTTTATTCAGGCCTGTAATTTAGAACACTTATTTTTTATTTACTATGACGTATACAGGTCACGATTTGATTGAATTATTTCCATTTCTACTATTAATATTGACACACACGTAATAACAATGCTTTAACGGAATATCTTACAATAAAACAAAAAGTACATACTTTTGTAATTCTATTTTTTTACCCTCATAATGATTAAGAGTAAAAGTCCTGTACGTAATATTAAGCGTATTTCATGTAAATTGCGCATTGCTCGATTGTTTCCTCTAGGCGTTAATATTACGTAAATGTAATTAATGGTGATTTTCTCAACAGTTCCGTCCACTGCCGGGTACAACTTTTATTGATTACATTCTAGTACCTTTCCTGCTATACATCTATTGTGCTTTGAAGTCCGCCAAACCTGGCCAAATTTTGTAAACTCAACGAAACTAAATTTTATCTGGTCTCTAAAACAAAAGGCCTTAACTTACCAAGTCCTGCTGTTGTACTTATGATATTCTTACCATTTCAATCTAGAATATCTGTACTCATATTAGGATACAATAATTGATTTGTAAAATAAGCTAGTATGATTATTATGTTAAGAAAACGAACTACAATTTTTTCGTGTTTTCATTAACTTTCTTTTTACAAGACTTATTAATACACTCAGAAAAGGTTTTATGGGATATTATTAATGAAATACTGAGCACTAGATAGTGCTAATACATGGTAATAATAAATAAGCTGTAATCTTCGAGTTTGATATTTTATAGAATGTCCGACCCTTACTTGGCGAACGTCTACTGTGCGCCGTGTATTGCTGTGCACGAGGCATTGTCGCGGTCTTTATCAGGCCTAGGAGTTAATCTGGGATTCACCCCGCATGGTGAATAGTTCCTCCCGCGAGAGATGAAACTAGACAGTTCTCAAAATGTGTGGAAACTTGACAGTTTAGTCTGCATAAGAAAATTGTCGTTGATTTTTTGGTCTTGAATTCCAGTTTGGAGTATAAAGGTTTGACTAAAGGAACGGCTTGGCTGGAATTCCCGCGACCCTGACTAGATCGATCGAAAACGCTTATCAAAAATGAATGTTGTTTGTGTTTTAAGACCCTAATCATTAATTGTTTCCAGTACTTGAACCTGCAGTCTGAGTCGACGACGTCGATGCCCGTGCATGACAACTTCCGCGACAAGCGCGAGCTGGCGGAGGCGACGGCGGCACAACTGGACGGGCGCGTGTCGCTGTGGATACACAACAGCTGCGGCGCGGCGCTCCGCGTGGGCCAGGAGGGCACCGACGAGGTGGTACCCCTGGGGCCTGGTGCGCGCCTCTCCTACAAGTAAATATAACCCTTTTTTATGTGATAGGTAGCAGACGAGCAGGCGGATCACCAGATGGTGAGCAATGCCGCCGCTCATGGACACCTGCAACACCAGTAGAGTTACTAGTGCGCTGCCAACCTTTTATCCCCTTCCCACCCCGGGTGGGCCTCCGGTACCCTCACTCACTCGGGGAAACACAGCACAGGGGCTGCTTCACGCCGGTTTTCTGTGAGGCAGTGGTATCACTCCGGTCGAGCCGGCCCATTCATGCCGAAGCGTGGCTCTCCCACAGTTGTCTCACCTATCTTTTATGGCGACACCATGAGCACCACATCATCTTCCTTCCCTATTCCCAGGTTAACTGGTGTCAGTGCAGTGTGTTTTCGTATTTCATTCGAAATATATTTTAAAATATTGAATACTAAAATAGTTGTTTGTTCCACCTCAGATGGCGTAATCCGACTGCGCCGAAACAAATACGAATTGCTCTGGCATTGCCTACGGCTGACTGGCATTGGTCTAGCAGTAAGTATCAAAATGAATGTGATTTTTTAATGTATTTCTTTTTATTGTAAGTTAAATCATTCGAGATTATATTATAAAAATTGCTAGGATGTTTTTGATTCATTAAATGTTCCCTGAGATGTTTTTAGTTTTGACCATTTATAACATTACATAAATCCAAATACCTGCGGTAACGAATATCTGTTTCTTCAAAAAAAAATTGTATTATGACCTTTGCGTTTCCCCTGGTGCTCAAACGACTGCGTTGAACAGGTCGTCGAACTTTGGGTTAAAGTCAATATTAATGATAAAGTGGTATGTGTCCAGTGGGTTCTTTATGCCCTATTAATGGCATATAAAGGTCCCTATGAAGCCAATATAAAAGATAATTTGGCCTGTCCCACTCCGCGTGTACCTACGAATTTACAAGTACATGCGGCGTCCCCTCCGGAGACGCCGCATCACGAGCGAGCGGCGACGCGCGCGCGTCTTTTGTTTGTTGTGGCTTACCGACGTACCGATACGACCACTCTTTATAATTAATAATAAAAAAAGGCAAAGAAATATTGTGCAGTGTTTGCCTGTAATAACACGGTTTGCTATCCAAATTCAACTTTTTTTAAGCTCCCAAAGGACGAAGATCTGTTTTTATATGCTAATAATGTAAACAAAATAATATTTTAGTCGGATAGAACTATTGAGTTACCTACCGAAATGAAACATCATAGATGGGCAATAGAATAGCTGGTTGGTATACAATATTGGTATTACAATATTTAACTGAATTTAGATCTGTTTCGTTTTATTTTTTGGTAGGTAGGTATATCTTATCACCTGCATTTTACCTCAAAATACATAATAATAATACGAGTCTCTCAACACAAAATACATTAGTACAAGTTATAGCCAGGTATACCTACTACAACACAACCTAGGTATCTGGGCTGATTTTACCAACACTCAACGAAGTATTAAGATTATATTATTTTCTTAAAGAAGACAACCCTGATATTGTCAGAAAAGGTACGAGTTACGCGATAGAAAGAGAACGCACTTCTAGGTATAAATATTTGTAGGTATTGAACGCTGGTCGGTCGGAATTTCAACGATATATTTTAGTAGTCTGGGGGTCTACTCCGCCGAACGATAAACGATATATCGTGCCAATAATCGTGTCGGAGCCTACTCTAAGTGCCATCGTATCGACTGTCGTTGATACGAATATACGAACGATATTACTTTGACAGTTCTTACAAAAACCCTACTCTAATACACCATAAAACGATACGAATAATTGAATTTGACAGCTTCACAAACGTCAAATCGACGAACATTCCTACGACATCTCTGATGGTGTCGTAAAGATTATCGTTTCGTTGTGATTTTGCATTTAAAGACCCATATTACTGTTCTCTGGACTAGTATCTTCCTCTACCATTGACCCCAGCTCTGTTCAATAGATTTCGGTTGTGATGACGATTGGATTTTGATTTACATAAATCAAAGTATTTTTGGCGCGAACCCTCGAGTGTGTTCTGTGTGTTTTCGCTGCTTTACCCCTGTTTTCTTTATAATTTTTGACCCGAACTGCCTAAGGACTCTTGCTTTCGCCACTTATAATACGACTCGGACTGTGATATTGATTTTGGGATGGGAATTGATGAATAGTGCTGCAGTTGTGCTTTCTTAGACAATGTCTTAGTTATTGAGGATGATGAAGAATGATAATAAAAGCACCTATTGTTAAATTATATCTTGTTGTTTTCAATGTTTTCTCTACCTTATCCACACAATAAAGGGCTATGGGTTATGAAACCCAAGCGCTGCCTGCATTTGGAATGAGTTTTTGTTGTTGTTGCGCAAAATAATATGGTTAACTAGCGGCCGCCCGCGACTTCGTCCGCGTGGAAAAGTAACTTTTTACCCCCCTTTTAACCCCTTACAATCCCCTTTTCGCAATAAAAAGTAGCCTATGTTCTTTCTCAGGGTCTAGATCATCTGTATACCAAATTTCATTTAAATCCGTTCAGTAGTTTTGGCGTGAAAGAGTAACAGACAGACAGACAGACAGACAGACAGAGTTACTTTCGCATTTATAATATTAGTTAGGATACCTAAAGGCATAACCTGTTAAACTTCTATGTAAAATTACTCAAAAACCTAGCCTCCTTGAATTACGATTTTATTTTCTTATTTATCAGCATTACATGCTCTTTTAATCAAGGTATATTTCATTCATTATATTTTTGAATAAAATGTGAAGCAAAACGGAGTGATTATATTCTCTTTGGTGGAAGCATATAATACAATGTACTCTGTGGCGGAAGCTGTCATAGCTCTTTTGTGTCATTTTTTTAGCCATTTATGGTCCACACTGAAGAATAATAAACCAAACAGCCAAACTTTTTGTTTAATATTCACAATCATTCGTTCACGAACATCCGAACAAAAACAAAAGTAAATTGTCTATACTTACGATAATCGACACTGATTACGAACATTCTTATAGTAGGGTAATGCGAATAATTCGACCAATGTCGTATCGTTACGAATAGTTCGTTATCGTTTGGAGGAGTAGACCCCTGAGTCTTTATTTCCATAAAACGGTTTTTAGAAGTGGGTCTTCTGTACCTTGTACTATTAAGTATTCTGTGCTGATACGCTGGAGGCATGAAAGTATAGCGATGACCGTTATTTTGCGCACTTGTAAAAAAGAAGACTTTCTATCAAAATTGGTTTCTGCGCACTCAAGGTCATAACTACACTTGTTTCGGACTATATCATATTCATGTATCACCCTTACCCTACGTACAGTTAGCCAAAAATGCGGTCTACCAGTTGAGTTGAGATTCGTTTGAACGATATGAAACAACAAGGTCTATTTTCCCTGGCAATAAGATTGTGTCAGTGGCTATTGCTCTCTTTGTTATTTATGATATAACGTCATGCCAAGTGTCAAGTTTGATTAGAAAAGTCAACCTTAGCGATCGTTACATCTCGCAGAAACTTTTGTCAAAAGTGGTAGACAACTTTCTTAGATGTCTGTATTCATTTAATACAGTATCAGATACGTTACATGCTACACGGTTTGTGGAGTACCCAGTCACAAAATAGGGACTGACACAGAAGGCTGACTGCCCACTAAGAGCTAAAAATATGTCATGTACTCACTATCTGCGCACTTACGGGCAAAAACGCCTTTTCGACCACATTAATCCTAACTTATGACATAAGATTGTCAAACTGTCGAGGTCTATGGTAGAGGCTGCGCGCATATGTACTCATGCCGGGCAACAACCCTAGCATATGGTAACCGAACTCTCCTAAATTCAAAATCAGGTCAAAGTCTAACTTCTGTGTCAGTCCCTATTTTGTGACCCAGCTAAGAATTAATGTGCGTCCAGGCTGCGGGTTCACCGTGGGGTCGAGCCGCGTGCGGCTGGAGGGCGCGGAGGCGCTGGGCGGCTCGGCGGGCCCGGGCGGCGGCGTGTACGCGCACCTGCGCGTCGAGCGCGTGGGCGCGCGCCGCACCATGCACATCGCCGGCCGCCTCGCGCTCGCCAACATGCTGCGACACGGACTGCTCTACAAGGTGACGGTGTGTAATCATAGGGACAGGGTAGTAAACCCTCTGCTGGTGAGTACGCGTCCTCCCCTATAAGTAGCTGCGACATCTGAATATGATACCTGTCTATGCCGGTCGAGAAGACTTAAATAAACTGAATGTGGTTAGTACACGTCTATTATCATATAATTATAAACTACACAGTGATTGGTTATTTTTGATGTGAGATGTCAAAATGTCATTAAACGACCAGTGCCGTTGAAGTTGAACCTCAGTCTACAGGTTACACCATCTAACGGAATTTTCACACGCGGTAGCCCCCATTTTTAAATCTGTTAAATATAAGGATAGAACCTTATTACAAAACATGATCTTGATTTATTACCGTATTAAAATATTAAAGATCGTGCCATTCCGTTCAAATACACAATCTTAAAACGAGCTCAGTTCCAACACTTCATACATCGCGTACTAAAAATGTAAAAGTACGTGTTTGATAATCCATGTGTTGTGTTAATAGGTCCGCGCGCGGTGCCCGGAGGCGAGCCAGTGGCGCACCGTGTGCACTAGGCGGAGCTGCAGCCCGAGAGCCGTCGGCCGCAGCGTCATGTGCGGCGCCGAGTGCGCATGACGCTCAAGTGAGTTGGCCTAACAGGGATATATTAATTTGACTTAGATTCGTTAGAATGATTATTATTTGTAAATAGCTACATTAATTATCCTGCATTATCTAACTGTATTGTAATTATTGAATGATTATTACAGGATTAAATTCGTGGCCCATGATACGGGTTGGTCAGGAGACATACCATTGAAAGAATGCCCCAAAGAAAATTGTACCGTGGCTAGTAAAAGGTTGTTTTATTACTAATACGGCAAATGTGTATGAATAAACAGTAAACTATTTTCAGTAAACAAGATTATTAATTATTAAAAAAACAAAATACCCGACTGCACACTAAAAAAGATTAAAACAAGCCCACAACAAATTTACTGAATATAATTTATAAATGTTGATGGAAAGCCATCGCAGGCGGGGACCAACAGAGGCTTATTTATAGTCCATTTCGGTTGTGCACCATTTAGCAGAATTTTCGTTGGTGGCGGGTCAAGGTGGTCCCCGCTTGCGATGCTTTCCATCAACATTTATAAATTAATATTCAGTAAATTTGTTGTGGGCTTGTTTTACTCTTTTTTTAGTGTGCAGTCGGGTATTTTGTTTTTTTAATAATAATTTTTTTATTTATAACTTTTTAGCTGTTTTTATTTAACGAAAATGTTGTAGATGTAGAAGACTATGTATATGTAAGTACCATTTTAAATTATTTCGACGAGAAATTTAGAAAAAATATTATTATGTCTTTATCCCGTGGGACTTTTAGGATAAAATGTATCCTATGACACTCCCGTAATCAAGACAAATCTAACGATACCTCATACATCAAAATCCATCAAGCCGTTTAGGCTACAGGAGGTCACAAAGGAAAAGACATACATACATACTTACATACACTCGAAAAACATTACCCTCCTTCTTTGGCAGTCGGGTAAAAATATCCAATTATAATAAATAATAAAAATGTTTATTCAATTAAATTATTGTCTAAAAACAAACATAAGCACAACAAGATATAATATAAAAGTACACAAGAGATTTCATTTGCCTGAACTAGGATGCCCTGTGTTTCAGGCTAAGAATAGGACAAACAAACTTTAATTATAAACAAACAAACAATTACATACTGCATAAAATTAAAAAAATCTCAGTTTCCCTATAAATACAATTGTAGATATATTTTTACAGCTATGTTAGTACATACAAAAAAAAATCCTATTTCGGAACTAAAAGTAATTTCTCTGTATCCTCGTAAGACAGTTTTAGGAGCTCCTCCTGAAGAAGTTTCTTTGCGCAGGTGTAGGGCACAGGGTAGATGGTCACTCTAGCGTTAAGTCTATTATAAAGAAGTGGCCCCAGGAACACATAAAAGCGGGATGAAAAAGCGCATTTCATAAGATTATTGTGAGGGCAGACTCTATCCTTCCGTCTTCTGTTAGTCAATTCAGAGCTGTATGGAAGCTCGGAGTGTTTTTTAAGAATAGTACTCAATATGAATAATTGCCTTACAGTTAGGACCTTACAATTTTTATATAAGATTTCAGTAGGAAGAGGAAAGGGCGATTAGTGGCGACTTTGAGCACAGCTCGTTGGGCTCTTTCTATAGTTAGTAAAGCGGTTTTTCCTATGCCACCCCACGTCGTGATACAGTATGTTAATATTGATTGACATAGAGTAAAATATACTTGTTTTATAATATTAAATTCTGCAATAGCGCGTAATTTCTTAAAGACGAATATAAGCTTACGTAGTCTTCCGTTTAATGTATCCACATGGTACTTAAACGATAGGGATTTATCTATTTCAACACCTAAGTATTTTATTTTGTTAGTGGAAGATATCTTTGTGCATTGGCATAGGTCAAGCGGGGGGAATTTGCAATAGTGTGCATAAATGTGCGAGTCGGGTGCTGATTGTGCTGTTTTGAGTTGGCGCATAGAAAACTTGACATACTTAGTTTTTTTCTGTATTTAGCGTTAATAAATTGTGCTGAAGCCAGTTATTTACAACATTAAAGCCTCGTTGTGCCAGTTTATAAACTTCCTCATCAGACATCGCAGAAAAGAGCAGAGCGGTGTCATCAGCGTAAGATATGATTTTGCCACCATGTAATTTTAGATTACAGAGGTCATTAATGTAAACTAAAAATAAGGTCGGACCTAAAATACTTCCTTGGGGAATTCCGAGGACGTATTTTTCATATCTGAACTGACAATGTCACCAATTTTAACACACTGGGATCGATCTTCTAAAAATAACTTGAGATTAAACTTAAGCTGGTTGCCCCTATACCTAAGGTATTCGAGTTTTTGTAACAGGATAGGAGCAGAAAACTGTGTCAAATGCTTTGGCTAGGGTCGAGGAATATTCCTATCGTCTGATGTCCCTGGTCAAGTTCCTGTACTATATAGTCAGTGAGTTGGTGGACAGCATCAGCGGTCGATAATTTTGGTCGGAACCAAATTGCGTTTGGGAGAGCAGGGATTGATTCTCCAGATATTTTATAAGTCTACAATTTATAATTTTTTCTAGTATTTTAGATATAGCAGATAGGATAGAGATGGGTCTGTAATTAGTTACATCATCTTTGCTTGCCCCTGATTTATGAACAGGAACAACCACAGCTTTTTTCAAACATTTAGGAAAAGTTCCCTCAGCCAAGCATTTACGGAAAATGTAGGTGAGGGGGGGGACCAGGATATGACTCAAGTCCAATCTCACATCCAACATCCACAATTAATTATAAACAGTGTTCCGAAATCCGAAATACACATTTAATTTGAGACCTAAGCCGCTAACTAAATTATTAATTAGTACGATTATAATTCACAGAACCAGCTAAAACTTGCAGACTTGACGTGGCTAATAACACAGGTCTGCAATGGTTTTCCTCTTCGAAATCTGAGTAACGTTTTCTATAGTTTCTGATGTGCTAATTACTAGAAAAATAATAAAAAAAATCCATCACGTCAGGATTTTTTGATATTGAATATTTAAGATTTTGCAAAATATCTGAGCGCCTACATTTTAAAATTTATAAAACGTCATTAAATTACTTTAGCTTGAGTTTTATTGCATTTAATTAGTGTCAGGAGACATAAAAATGATTGCAAATCAGTATTTGTCAATTACTACATAATGAATATAAGTAATTCGCATTAATCATGTCGAAAACGGGTCATTTTGGCTTTATTTAGTAATGAGCTCATTAATACATAATGATCAGGTAATTTTACCTAATTGTTGTGAATATTATTGGAAAAGGGTGTAATAAAGATAAACCAAAGGGTTTTTGTATAAGTATATAT
>JABMDO010001131.1:0-18235 GCA_014851415.1 Cnaphalocrocis medinalis
ACGGTATATACATATTTCATATCTCCGTCCAGGTGTCTTTTTTAACTCAATTGCATTCAAAGCTTTCGTAATTAATTCAGGATTTGGTTAGTCTGTATAATGTAATCTTGCGAATGACCGACTACAGTAGAACTCCAATTATCCGAACTCCGACTATCCGAATCGCCGATTATCCGAATCACTTTCAGAAAAAAAATTGTCCAAAAAAAGTCTAATTGCGCTATTATTCCTCCCCCCGCGAAGCCAGTGTTTGCGCGTTCGCTCCTATTTTCCTTCCCTTATTATGTTCTTAATTTAATTCATTAAAAAAATAGTGCAATATCAAAACATAGCTTTTTTTCTCTCCAATGGCAATTTTTTTATGAAACTCCGTTTATCCGAATATTTGATTATCCGAATGGGTCCCGGTCCCCATTAATTCGGATAATTGGAGTTCTACTGTAGATCATTATTCATTACACATTCAAAATTATTAGGTATCTATCTTAACAAAAGTGCATATCCTCACTTTGAGAAACTATTCGAAATTTTCGGGTTTCCTACTAATATTTTGCCTCACTGCCGAGCTAATGGTTAGACTAGTTAATTTATGATATACCTACTTAACATAAAATTTAAAAGTGCATGCTTAGATTTGAACCTGCAACCTTTTAATCCGAAGGCGCACGTTCTTACGAGTATCCTCAGACCTAAGCTACCTTCACTCTAAGTTTTATTAGAGAAACCTTAAATCAAATTTTAACTAAATATTAATCAATGGTAGAAAGTTTTCGGTAATCTTAAGTGGATATAATTGAAGTAGGTACAGAGTAGGAACTTATGTAGGTTCCGTAACATACGAGGACATAGTGTGAAAACCATTTATCGAAGTTTGAAGTGTAAATTTGGCTTAAAGATTCGGTGAGCGTCAAGATAGTTTAGATTGTAGGTATTCACTAAACCATAAATTAACTAAAAAATAAAGTTTACATTACGTTCAATTGTTTTTCTGTGGGTATATTCCAAGACTACAGTGCCAGTTACTATATCTCCTGTATAAAAACTTCCTGTTGAATCACTGTTGAGATTAACAACACAGTTATGCCAAGCCATTATTAATTTCGTTAATATTGTTATCTTTGATGTTTGTATTTCATTAAAAATTAACTTTAGTCAATTGAGACCACTCGTACCGCGAAACTACATGGTGGAATCAACAATTAGCATACTATCGGAAAGAGATAACTAAACCTCTTTATCGCAGCATAACGGGCTGATAACATTTCCCAAACTTTTCAATATTAGTCATTAAGTAGCTGGTCACGGGTTCGTCAATAATGGATTAAATGATACGAGTATGTCAGTGAATAAAAGTTTAAGAAAATTCATGATATTGACATAATGTTTTTGGCTAGAAATCTATTTGTCAAAATTCTTAGTTTTTTACACTGAATAAGTACTAAAAAAATCCATACTAATATTAATAATGCGAAAGTAACTCTGTCTGTCTGTTACTCTTTCACGCCACAACTACTGAACGGATTCTGAGAAAGGCTACTTTTTGTTGCGAAAAGGGGGTTGTAAGGGGTTAAAAGGGGGGTAAAAAGTTACTTTTCCACGTAGACGACGTCGCGGGTGGCCGCTAGTAGGTGATAAATAAAGAACGTACCTAAGTACCAAAACTCCAAAAT
Source organism: Cnaphalocrocis medinalis (assembly GCA_014851415.1). Classification (NCBI taxonomy): domain Eukaryota; kingdom Metazoa; phylum Arthropoda; class Insecta; order Lepidoptera; family Crambidae; genus Cnaphalocrocis; species Cnaphalocrocis medinalis. The sequence goes on from JABMDO010001131.1 coordinate 1,671, forward strand.
TTGCGTTCAAAACTTACAATTAACAGCGTAAGTAGGTGTACATATTATTTTCTCTTTGAATTACCAAGTCCAGCTTTAAGCTAGCTCTCTTGGCATGGCACCGGTCGCGTTAACAAGTCTTTGGGTTAGTTTCACGGAGGTAAGATGGTGGGCGGGCACCCGGTCCCCTCGTCTGAGGGTCACCACAATCTTACAGTAGTATAATGCATCAAGAAAGTTTATGTTTCTCATTTAAGCAGGTGTTGCTTAAAATGCTTGTTTTTTGGTCAAAGACTGATATATATTTTTTCATTATTTATTATTCGTAATCGTTTGTTAACATGGCAATGCAAAAACAAGGTAATAAATGAGATCATATTGGATACAGTTTTTGTGGGTGTACTCTGAAAGTATATTCTTAAATCACGTGTTTAATCACTGCTCTGTGAATCTGTGACTGTGATCACTTTATATTGCTTTAGCTGTTGTTAGGTACTTTATGTAACAAAATGGGAGCTATATTTCTGAACGAAACACGAACTGTCGTCTTTTTGTGTCAGACAGTTGTCAAACTGACATCTTGACAATCGATGTACTTTGTCGGAATTTCGTGGTGTTTTTTTCCGACTTGTATTTCGTGATGATTCCTTCGCAAAACTGTTTATTCAGTTTCATAGGCTTTAAATTCTAGTGATTTGGCTTTGTAGTTAAGAGAAATTGCAATTTTCCACTATTTTATATTGGTATATGCGTCTTACGCATATTGTGTGAGGTTATGTTATGCCCTCTGTCTTTTCGGGTTAAAAAGTAAGTTTTAATTTATTCTGTTGCGGTACATTTCTATTTCTTACAAGTTTCAGTATATTTTTGTATTTATTTATAAGCGTTTGAAGGCTTGATTTTGGCTTTTTAACAGCTGTTCTGCGAGATATTTATGTACATTATTAATCTTTTCCTAGTTTGTTACGTCCGTTTAGTTCGTAGTGCTTACTGAAATCAAGGTAGAATGGGTTTTAAATCATGAAGTAAGGTTTTGATGTGCATTATTTCATGCAGAAATGACTCTGTACCTAATGAGATGTGGTTGGCAGGTGTAGATGTTTACTATAATGTTTCACTGTCTACTTAAAGGTACTATTTGGATTTTTTCTTTGTCAGCTGTTTTTCTGTATTGTATGAAGAAATCAATCTGTTTATTGATGTTTAAATGATAACCTTCCATTCATAAATATTCTCCTCAAAATTCATGAACTTCATCAAGATTGGAAGGTATACATTTCATTAAGTAATTGTTTATGTTTAGTTAATACAAATAACTAAACTACTTTTATCCAAAGCTAGCTAAAATAAAAAAAAACATATTTCTGCACCCTCAAATCTGATCTTTTTCATCATATTTTTCATGAACAGGTTGCTAAACCTTTAACCCAAGTTATCTGTAATTTTTTTTTTAATATGACGAAAGAGGTTGATTACATAATTACTTTGTTTTGGGACCAGGACAAGTGTGTTTCATGTTGTCTCAATGTATTTTTCATTTTATTTTAAATGTGTTTACTACTAGCCAACATGTTTAATAAAAGGATTCAAAATCACACAAAACATAATTTTTTTTAAAATGTCTACAACCCGTTAATTTAAGTCGTTTTAATCCCAAATCCCTCATAATAGTACACGTAGAATATAAAAATCACTGTTCCGTACATTATCACCTGGTGAATATTACTTTTTGTATGACAGATTATGATGATCTAACATGTTAAATGGGCTTTATTCCTGTTACCTATTACAATACTTTGGGATTAAAACGACAAAACTTTACGTATTATTCTCTATCAATATTATCTGCCATGGAACTTGTTGACGACCGTTTATGCCATAATTGTTTAAGTTTAAAATAAACATAGTTTCACAATAACACTCACTTAAAATTTCAACCAGAGTTAGTTGGCAAAATCCGAATAAAACTTTTTTTTATTGAATATTATTTTGTTTTGACTTTTTATATTATGTTTTTGGCTAGATTCGGATACAACATACTTAATGCAATGTATTAAAATGGACTCCTTTTCCAAACTCAGATACTCTTTCAGTCCATTGTTTGTAATGGTTCACTAGTTCAAAAACTGCCCAAGCATTGCTTCCAGAATCACATATAGACAGACTCCTCGGCATTAAATATCTTTTAGTATGGCTGTCAGTTCCGCCTATTATAAATATGTGTTTATTTAAGGGCAATATTAGGTTATTGAATAATGAGACACCATGATTGTATGGCAGACCAATAATTAACTTCATATTTTAGGTAAAGCCATCATGGATCCTAACATCTATGCTCTGTCCTGGACACCCTCAACCGTGCCACCAGTCAAGACCCGGAGGTGCTTAGCCTGCGGACGAAGAAGCTACAGAATGGGAGATAGAACCCGGCTTCTATTCTGTATTGCTTGTAAGGATTTTTATATTTTGACTTTGGTATATTATGCCAAGTATAGAAGATAAGGATTACTACGGGTACGGACGGCTTGCTTATGGATGTGCTGTCCGAACCACTCGATCGACATCAACGTGCGATGGCTGGCCGTGATGGTCTTCAGAACGCGTGGACCGTTACTGGCGCCGGATGCTCCCAATGCCATCACCGAAGAATAGAGCAGAGCTCCGCCTGGGACTGCTCACCACACAAGCATACTGAGTCGAGCCGGTGTCGCAGATTGCAACTCAACAGGCTGTACTGATTTCCAAATTGCCAGGTAAAATTTTATCTAGTGACCCGGTGGTGGTTTTTTTCTAGTGGCCCCTCCTCACTTCGCTTCGGGACCGGAATTCCGAAATGAATCAATAGATGGCGCTGTGTATAATTACATCGCGCAAGCGTTTCGTGTTTTCGGTTTACCTATAAGCCTTGTCGTTGTTCATTGAAGTTATCTCTTTATTATAAACTAGTGGCCCGCCCTCGCTTCGCTTCGGTATTTTAATTTTTTTAACGAAGTAGAATTCACAACAATCAAAGTAACTAACAAAAGAAATTTTACTGATACGTATAGGATTGATAATTTTGTGATCGTAAACCTTAAGGGGAAAGGTTCGCAATCCTGCAAAACGATTGCTAGAGAGATGGCTCTGTTGTCAGGAATCGAGAAAAGAAATAATTACAACTTCTACAGGACAGTAATTTAAGTGTGGAGTGGAATGCCACATCTACGTAATAACTGCGATTTTTGCTGCATTTAAACAATTAACAACAAGGCCATAATCATTATAAACCTGTAAAGTGATATTAAATATCAACTTGTGTACGTACGTATCGTCCCCACACACACATACAAAGCTGAAGCACGTTTTTTTTTATCGAGGAACTGTTATTCCTCGCTGGCAATAGATGGCGCGCTTACATACTAAAAAATATGATGTGGGACAAACTCATGGAATATAACAATGAATTTCTTGTTTGGGATCAACATTAACGTCTAAAATCAAAATATTATGTTATAGTCATATATCCTACCTACCTAATGGACTACGGCTAGGTAGCGATGGTAATCTACTAAGTAGATAACTTCACAGACACTGGACTTTTCGAAATCGAAGTGCGGTTTATTAGGCAACTAGCCGGCTTCGCACCCTCCCCCCCATCTAAAATTTTACTCTCCATCCCTCCAAGTATGTCCACTTAAAAAATCACGCCATTCGTCGCTCCGTTTTGCCGTGAAAGAAAGACAAACATACATTACAGACAAACACACTTTCCCATTTAAAATATTAGTCCATACTACCTAACGGTCCGCCCTTTATTATTATATCATTGCATACTTTTTAAACCTTCCTCTTGAATCTACTTACCTAATAAGAAAACCGCATCAAAATCCGTTGCGTATTGGCGAGTGTGGCGGATTTCCCCCCTTAAAATAAATAAATACGACAATGTACCTAAGTATGTGATGTTGTATCAACATTGTCGTGGTTCTAACCTAAGGTAATAGTCCGAGGCAAGAAAGTGTAGGTTATGACCTTGAGTGCGCAGAGAAACCATTTTGATAGAAAGTCTTCTTTTTACAAGTGCGCAAAAATAACGGTCCATCGCTTTAGGTTTCTGCCTCCAGCTATAAACGAGAAAACACTGAAGGTACCACAAAAACCCAGACACAAAATAAATATAAATACCTGTGTTGGTGCGGGAATCGAACCCGCGAACCTTCCGATCTCAACCGGCGCTCAAACCACAGTGCGCTAAACGGGTGGGTGTGTAGGTGGGTGGAATTCCAATTCACATTAGGTAGGTGACTTATGTACTTGATGTAGGTTCTTGCATAAGAAGCCCTTAGGGATGATAATTAAAAATCCATGAAAAATAAAAAAAACTATATTTTGAATCATTTAAAACAATTTTACTAGTATGTATAATTGTATAATTTACATGGGATTACATAAATATGCCGATACATAAAATATACTAAAAGATAAATAAAACATACATAATGCGATTCTAACACTGGAACGGAAAGTTGTGTTCTGGATGAAAAGATCCAGCAGGAAACTCGTTTTTAACATACAATGTTTTATATACATACATATTCCAAAACTAGTAAACTGTATGACGAGGTGTACAAATTATTTGGTATAGGTTGGTAAGAGGTGGTATCAATTTTTAATAATTAAAACACAACGTAACATTAAAATAAAATATGTACATCAATTCATAAACATATTAAATGCTTCTGTAGTCTTTTGAGTGGTGCTTGAAAATCATCATAGAGTAGCATTCTAACCCAAGTGGACTGAATCTGCAAGAAAAAATAAATTATGTAAGAATGGTTTGTAACAATAAATTTGTATTCATTCAATTGTTATTAATTATTGTTTTCAGGCATACCCGACGCAGGCTATTTCATTAATTATTTGTTATATAGTGTTTGCAACTCTTGCAATTTTTTATCACATTGGACGTGGCAGTTCAATAAAGTCAGTATCTATTGGAGTCACTTGTATTGTACTATAATGTTCATCAGGTTTGTATGTTGGTTGGGTCGCAAAAAGTCTTCTAACGGGGGTATAATTTTTTCTGCATATGGATTTTTCTCCTCTTGTTTTTATGATCTTTTTTGAAATTTTGCTCGGGGCCCTTCGAAGTATCCCTTTTCCAAGCATCAATATGCCAGTAGGTTCTTGTGTGAAATTATATTGTGAGACCTAAAATAACTACAATGTAGGTACTTAGTAGTATTGTTGTTCTAACCTGGATACCTACCATTTGTTATTTTTTTTAAAAAAGAAGTGAGGATTGTGAGGGAAACCTGCACGTTTAGGATGTTCCCCTGTTTAAGAGTTGGCAAAGGTCAGACGAGGATCGTATCATTGTAATTGTCAGACTCTCCAAATCATGAATCATAGTGAAAGATTTCCCCTATGCTTCAGTGATAGATTTGGACGCAACTGGGAAATGCGTGTAAAGAAAAAGGTAAGAGAGAGTGGGTACTGAGATCATGACTGTGTTTTAATATACCTACATAAATAATTTAGGTACCAACCTGCGACATGCAGAGATTTAAATCGTCAACATGTACCTACTCCCTTTCATGACCCTCCTTTCCCAAGGTCGAACCTTATACCACAGGTAAATTTGTTTAAAACATTCACAAAATTCTCGCCAATATTCGTTTTTGTCAATTCGTCCAACTTTGGAAATCACAATATTAACATTTGCAGCATTGGTAAGAGTCCACACGGATGGCATTTCATCCTTTCTTGTTCAGGTTCTGTGATCAGGTTTTTCCACTTGTGGTAAATATAATGGCAATTATAATACACTCCATGTTTTCCAAAAACATTGGCCATAAAACAACTGTAAAACAACGATCTCAGAAATTCAGACAGAATTTGACAGAAAGAAAAAAACTCTATAGAAAAAAGTAGGTACGAGTAGGGTTGTTTATTTTTCTATTATAAAAGTTGCCGGTTTATCGATAAAATTTTCGCGCGCTTTCGCACTATCTATGAATTTAGCATTCTTCAAATATTTCAACAAGAACAACAACAACTTCAACCTAATTAAATGGATAAATAAATTTAAACAACAACACATAATATATTTTGTCCGATCCCCAAACTAATGTTTGCCCTAGGCAATTCTGTCCTTCGGCCCCACTTATATTTTGTGCTTATACTCTAGAAACCAGAATAAACTAACGAAGGTATGTTACCACCACAAACACCCAAACCCAACACAAACATCTCTTTCATTCATGCAATCCATACTAATATTATAAATGGGAAAGTATAATATCTGTATGTCTGTCTGTATGTTTGTCTTGCTTTCACGGCAATAACGGAGCGACGAATTGATGTGATTTTTTATGTGTAGATAGTTGAACGTATAGAGAATAACATAGGCTACTTTTGCCCCTTTCTACCCCATTTTAGGGAAGTGGGGAGGCGCGAGCGAAGCCGCAGGCAAAAGCGAGTCATCATCATCATCAGCCTGTCTCAGTCCACTGCTGGACATAGGCCTCCCCCAATGTTCGCCATTTCACCCTGTCTTCGGCAAGACGCATCCAGTCTATACCAACGGCTAAAAGCTAGTAGCATGATAATTTAAATAAATAAATCCTCTTCTTATTATTCAGCTACGAGTACATTACATTACTACTGTATACAGCTGATGTCCATGTTTGTATTTCATTTCTTCACATTGCACGTACATCATACCAAGTATAAATAATATACCAAGGATAGAATATCGATATTTTTTTACAAAATTTAACGTTGAATGGATGCATTACAACACTAGTCATCACAAAAAAATTTTTTACGTTCCGTTACATCAAATGGTTTATCATTCCTAAGAATTATATTATAATTATATTTAGTATTATTGACCAATCATTTGTAATAATAAAGTAGGTATTTCTTTGAATTTAATTACTGTGAAGTATAAATTTTTAGTTGAAAAGTTTTGAAAATAATCGGTAGGTACTATTTAAGCTACATTTTGTAAAGCGTAAACAGGGATCGCACTTCGGACGATGCCAGTTTGAGTCAAAGTTGCCAGGTACGATTTTGTATTTGCCCCCAAAGTAGTGTAGTAGCCTAAAGCCCGACGCAGATAAAAAATACTTTCTCACTACTTCCTAGGTACCTACTAGATACATAAATATACAAACTAGTTTTCTGGCCCCAGTCTCACAGTGAATTTAGATAGCCAATACCACCAAGCTAATGGTATTTGGATGTTGTTCTTTCTAATAAAAAAAATACAAGAACAAATGGCGCTACTTTTACTCGTAGTGTAAGTGGTGTATAATGTATTCTGTCGGCTTAAGTAAATCGATTACATTGTGCACCTGGATGCGTATGTAAATTGCATGTTCGTTTTCATGGTTTATACGGAAATATTCCGAAACGATATAATCTATTAACACATCGCTCCACTATTTCTGCTATAGGAACCAATGAAAAAAAAAGAAATTTAATAAAATTAAAGACAAAATTTTACCAAGAATTTAAGGAAAAGTACCTTCTGGCAACCCAGCGAAGGTGCAAACTAAAATCTCGAAATAATTTCAAGTTGAAGAAATTGGTGCACTAGAAATTGGCAACGTCGCTTTCGCAGAAGAGTGACAACGTCGCAAACGGCGACCGTTTGCGACGTTGACGACCTACTTAGCGGATAGGCGGAGCGCTTGGGGTCCGGGGTTCGATCCCCGGGTCGGCCAATAATTTGTACCTTTTTTGAATTTTGTATTTTATTTTAACAATAAAATATATATTTTTTAATATACATGAATATAAATAAACAAATCACTAAAATATCATGCATATTTTTTTTGCAGTTCAGCGCCATCTGTTCGATAGCCAGTTCGTTTAGCTAAGCAAACGTAGTACACTTCTAAGAAGTTAACTAGATTCGTAATAGATGTCGCCGATTATTACGAGAAATTTGCACACACACATTCAAAGCGATTTAGCAAATTGCTACGTTTTTTAAAATCGAATTTATACTCTGTTTATTTATTAAATTTGAAAGATTACACGTTTGCGCACACTAGACACAAATTATAATTTTTTAGACGACATTTTGACATTAATCAAGTTTCTGCATGTAAGTCTTCCTGCTAATCAAGTTGTATGAGAAACATGGAGAAACGGACGACCTTAATGAAGAAATCACAAAAAGATTTGATTTAAAAAATGCTGGAAACTCTATAACTTTACTTTGTCAAATTTAATCAGTTCCCCCGTTCACCCCTATAGGGGGGGACTTTGATAAAATGTCTATGCAAAGCCTAAATACCAATTTTCAAGATTCTAGCTTCAAAAAATTACAATACTTCGTTTCAACCCCCTTTTCCCCCCCTTTTTAGGTTGAAGAAAAAAATAACGAATTCACTTTCATTACATTTGTATGCAAAGCCCAAATACCAAGTTTCAAGAATCTACCTTTAAAATTGACAATACGGCGTTTTATCCCCCTTCCTCCCCTTTTTAGGTTGAAGAAAAAAATGCTGAATTCAATTTCTTTACATTTACATGCAAAGCCCAATACCAATTTTCAAAGCTCAAGCTTTAAAAGTGACGAATTTTCTATACGACGCTTTAACCCCCTTTCACCCTTTTGTAAGCTGAAGAAAAAAAAATGCTGAAATTACTTTCATTAATTTGTATGGAAAACCCAAATACCAATTTCAAGATTCTAGCTTTAAAATAATAAATCTCCCATACATTGTTTTAACCCCCATTTTCACACCCTTTATGGCTTGAATTTAAAAAAAAACTAAAACAGGTCAATTTTTATTTTTGATAAACAACCATAATCCAAATTTTCAAATCTCTAACATCAAAATTGAAAGACTTTCATACTAACGTAAACCCCCCCTTTCACCCCTTTAGGGGGTGAATTTCGCAAAATCCCTTCTTAGTGCGCGCCTACATAGTAAGAACTACCTATGTTTCAAATTTCATGATTTTAAGTCCAGTAGTTTTGGCTGTGCGTTGATAGATCAGTCAGTCAGTCAGTCAGTCAGTCAGTCAGTCAGTCCAGTCACAGGCCGAGGCGTTACCTCTTTATTAATAGTATAGATATAGATAGTATAGATGTCCATTGAAGTTATCTCTTTATGAATAGTATAGATAGATATATTTATGTCGGTACTGGGCTATTATGGGATTTTTTGCTGTTATGTTAAATTTGGCAACAAAAACTTACACAACAAACTTACTTACAAAAAAGTATATCATCCCTTCTGTAAAATTTTCATTTTTCAATTACCAACTTATTGCCTAGACCCAAATGGGTAACAGACACGTGGCCCCAACCCTAGAAACTTATTATATAACTTAATTTGGGGTAGGGTTTCCTTATATAGTGAAAGTGAAGTTAAGAAGGCTTTAACGTTTTCAGGTTTGACTGCCCCACACATTGGCCTAACCTAGTGCCGGATCTTATAGGAGCGTTGAAGGCGCCTCAGCCGCTGGTGCAACACAGATCTCTGCTTATATTCCATCACCTAGTCAAGGCATTGGCGTCTAAAAGAATGATTGGAGATCGAAGGGTTTTTCAGGTGAGCATACATTGTCCTTATTTTTTTTAAAGCACCATGATGATTATAGTAGACTTTTTATTTTATTTTGGCAAAAAGAACAACAAAATAAAATTAGATTCATACAACATCTCCTACACTGACCGGACTCTGTACTACGTAAAAATTCAAGTATTCATCACATGAATGTTTGTCCAGGGTGGGTATCAAAACCACAACCTTTGACTTGACGAGAAAACAATATATAGGGTGTTTTCGTGTGCATCCTTTAAACCACATGTGTTTCTAACCATTCTGAACAACATTAGTTCAATGACTTTTTGTACAAACACAGTCACGTAACTTGGTAACTTTAAATGTGTCATGAACACAATACAGGCCATATATAAAAAAAAAAACTTGGTAACTTTTTATGGGTAATTTTGTTTTGACGAAGTTCTAAAAAGACTTAGAACTTAAGAAGAGCAAATATTGGTAGAAAAAGGATATGGAATGTTTAAGGAATATTTACAGATAAACTCTGTATATTATTTAGAAAATACTGTTCCAGGAATTAACAAACTCTGTATACTCATTCATTTTGAACCTCTGGCACGAGAACACGGAGATATTCCTCCGGCACATCCAAGAGGGGGCGGCCACGGAGCTGATCACCGAACACTTGGAGAAGGCGCTGCTCTGCCTCAGGGTGCTGAGGAAGCTCACCGTCTTTGGGTTCAAGAAGGCTCACGAGAGCCAGGACGCGGTGGCGTTCTTGAATGTTGTCTTTGATAGGGCAAAGACTAGTTTGGAATGCAGTGAGTGTCTTTATTTATAGCACGATAGCAGCCTTTACATGAAAAATAAAGTATCTTTATTAGTTGATTCATCAATTTTTTTAAAGTAGAGGCGACAAATAAGCAAGTCATGACATCCGTTGCCACTCCTGTTGTAGTTTAGTTGTCTAACTATCTATAGATAACCTATCGATAGTTCGGCAAAGTTAATTCCTGAGATTCGTGATGTAGAGTCTTTTAGTATCTACTATAAAACTTTTCCTTATAGGGTGTATGTAGACTTCCGTTTAAAACGGATTGCATGAAACTCCACCCCTAAGGAGATGAAACAGGGGTTAGAATTTGTTGAAAAGTCCTACGTTAATAGTTCTGTAATATTTTGTGCAATAAAGAGTCTATCTATGTTTTTGAAGTTAGCAACTAAGGCAACTAGTAGCTTCTTAGACACTTAGCCAGTTTTCAACTTATTCAATTTTACATTTTCCAGGAAAACTCTTAAAGGGCCGCGGCATCTATCCCCTAGAGCTGTGCGAAAAATTCATAATCCACCTCACAAAGGTGGCATTAGGAGTCCTCAGCTTCCACCCGTTTTCCTTCGTGCCTCTAATCCGGCCCTCCCTAGAGTTTGCACTGTACTACTGCTTCACGGAACAGGGCATGGCGCTCATATACGAGAGGTTTACTATACAGTGCCTGAATATTGTGAAGGGCATACTGCAGTGTGCCGAGTATAAGTTGCCCGTGGAGTATAAGTTGCTGAAAGGAACAGGAGGGACCGTCCCAGAACCATGTGAGTAACTAAATATGGCTACAAATACTTGATATAAACGTGACTAAATGCGAGCATGTATAAATGTCGCAGTCATCTGGTTGAAACAGCTATAGCGACGTTTAATTGAATGACTAGGCCGAACGTTGAATGAACAAGTCTCACTCAACGTCCAACGAATTAGCGGATTGTAACATAGCTCTTTGAACATAGCGGACGTAAAATCAGTCAGGTGATTGTAATTTAGTTAACTTTTTTTCCACTGCGGCGTTGGTGCTCATCAAAACAAAGATGGCGTCAAACAGCTGTTACAGATCGAATAAATTAGCACTGTGTTGATATTTTTTTTGCGAAAAAAATCTATTAATGTGTGTTATTATGTCATGACATATATATTTTTTATCTAAAGTTAGTTATCTTTTAAGTTTCAAACTTATCAATTATTACAAAGTCAGCTATGTCCCATTCATCGATTATGTAAAATGACGTTCAGTCAAGTAGTTGAACGTTTTATTAAACAACTTAACGAGTTGTCCTTTAGTCATTCAATTAAACGTCGCCATTCAATGAACGCGCTAGTCATCCAATCAAATAGCTGATTAAACCAGATGACTGCGACATAAGTAAAAGTACATTACAGTACTTACTGCTTAACGTTTCGACCGCGTCACAATGGTCGTGGTCATAAGCGGGCTTAAAACGAAGCCGTCACGAATCAGAATCAGAATAAATTGGTCAAATTCAAAGAAACGATCGTGTGAAAAGGATGGGAACTCCGATTCGATCGCAACGTCGGCTTCGAATACAATGAATAAAGTTCCATTTTGTTTTTCTATTATTGAAACCACAAATACAATGATAAAAATGCATATCATCTTATATTATTACTATTCTACATTATGTAAACTCAACAATGATGGTCAAAAGTAATTTTAAAAGTTAAAATTTAATTAGCTTTATACAGGGTGGTCTAACTAGTGACGTCAATAAATTTTTTTTAGATTCCTCACACCTGGGGGTATCCAAAAATACCCCATGTATGTTCAGCGATTTTTTGTAGTTTTCGAGTTATAATTTTTTTAAAGGTTTTTTTCAAGTATTCTGCCAGCGAGGCTTAAAAAATTCATAACTTTTTTTTATTGGCTATTTATTAATTCTTTTTATATGACATGATTTTCTAGAATATTATTTATAATAAAAAAAAATATTTGGCTTCCTAAAACCACTTAATGTTACCCAAAAAAGGTCTTGAAAGTTAGGATTTTAGTTTTCGTTAGGATGTACTCAAACATTCAACTTCAAATTAAAAATACAAAGAGGAGTTTCCATAGCTTCGAAGTAAGTTTAAGAACTTCACAGCGTCCTAAACTATCAATATCAAGAAAAAAAAAAACTACTTAATAAGCCTTTTTTTGAAGTAATCGGCCTACGAACGCAGATAGGCTAAAAATGTATGAAACTCAATAAAGCAATTTTTGTTCGATTGAAGGATTTTCTCAAACATTTAACTTCAATTTAAAGTACAAAAAGAAGTTTTCATTGCTTCGGATTAAGTTTAGAAACTTAACAGGCTCCTAAACTACCAATATCATGAGAAAATAATACAACTTTATAAGCCTCTTTTTGAAGTAATCGGCTTCCGAACGCAGCTGCGCAGATAGGCTGAAAATGTATGAAACTCAATTGAAGCTATTTTTCTACTTTTTAACATTCCAATAGTAAATAAACCTTGAAATTGCGATAATTTTAAAAAAGCATGCTTCGGCATGAATGGGCCGGCTCGACCGGTGTGATACCACGGTCTCACAGAAGACCGGCGGCAGCACCTGCGCTGTGTTTCGTCGAGTGAGTGAGGGCACCGGAGGCCCAGTTAGGGGAAAGGGGGTTAAAAGCAGCGCACTTGAGACTTTACTGGTGTTGAAGGTGTCTATGGGCGGCGGCCATTGCTTACCATCAGGTGATCCGTCTGTTTGTCTGCCACCTATCACATAAAAGAAAGTAAAAAAAAAGCGCACGTGTTTTGTTTACGTTATTTTCTCTCCATATTTAACTAATTACGCTGTGTTAACAAGACTCTGATTATACTCACGTATTGGCTTAGTGAGTAACTCATAGTACTGCAAAATCCAAGTCATTGAGTAACAAGCACAGGCGCAAAAAGAGGCTGATAAAGTAGTTTTATTTTTTTATGATATTGGTAGTTTAGGACCCTGTTAAGTTTCTAAACTTAATCCAAAGCAATGAAAACTTCTTTTTGTACTTTAAATTGAAGTTAAATGTTTGAGAAAATCCTTCAATCAAACAAAAATTGCTTTATTGAGTTTCATACTTTTTCAGCCTATCTGCGTTCGGAGGCCGATCACTTCAAAAAAAGGCCCATTAAGTAGTTTTTTTTTTCATGATATTGATAGTTTAGGACCCTGTAAAGTTTTTGAACTTACTCCGAAGCTATGGAAACTCCTCTTTGTATTTTTAATTTGAAGTTGAATGTTTGAGTACATCCTAACGAAAACTAAAATCCTAACTTTCAAGACCATTTTTGGGTAACATTAAGTTGGTTTTAGGAAGCCAAATATTTTTTTTATTAGAAATAACATTCTAGAAAATCATGTCATAAAAACAGAATTACTAAATAGCCAATAAAAAAAAAGTTATGAAATTTTTAAGCCTCGCTGGCAGAATACTTGAAAAAAACCTTTAAAAAATTATAACTCGAAAACTACAAAAAATCGCTGAACATACATGGGGTATTTTTGGATACCCCCAGGTGTGAGGAATCTAAAAAAAAATTATTGACGTCACTAATAAACCACCCTGTATATTAATGTGTGCAACTTTTTATATGTTATTTATGTAGATAATATGTGTGAGCATACTTTACGTGTTATGTATGGGGTAAGTATTTTGGCACTTGCCGAACCAGATTAGTCCCACTTTACGATGATGACCATTTCCAGTGACACTACAAGCCCACCAATCAAAGATGGAGGTGCTCGAGCAGAACACGGTGTGCCACATGTGCCGCCACCTCGTCACGCACTACTTCGTGCTGAGCGCCGACGACCTCGCGCTGTGGGACGCGGAGCCCGAGAGCTTCGCCACCGACGAGGCGGGCGAGTCCTGGAAGTACAGCTTGAGGGTGAGTGATGATACGAAAGCCTACCCTTTATGGGGCTCTGTCGATATGTTAGACACCATATTTTGAACCTTATGCGTTGGAGATAAGGTCCAAAACCAATTAATTGTACTCAAACCTACAGGCCATTAAGGGGTTAATGCGTGTGCATTGCCAGTGATGACATACGGAACTGAAACATGGCCGTTTACAATGGGCCGCTTAAGAAGGCTCAAAGCCACTCAGAGGGCAATGGAGAGGGCTATGCTCGGAATCTCTCGGCTCGGAAATGATGAGATCCGCAGGAGATCTAAGATCAGAGACATAGCCCAAAGAATTGCGTGTGTCAAGTAACAATGGGCAGGGCACATTACGAGGAGATCAGACGGCTGTTGGTGTGGAAAAGTCGTTGAGTGGAGGCCGCGTGCAGGAGGCCGCAGCCGTGGCAGGCCTTCCACCAGGTGGACCGACGATCTGGTGAAGGTCGCGGGAGTCCCTTGGATGCGGGTGGCACAGGATCGATCTGTTTGGAGAACTTTAAACGGATTTTGCATTTGCAAAAACACTCATTGCGGAAATTTGACAGGTTGTGGCTGATGTTTGTCTGTATCTTTTCCAGCCATGCACCAAAGCGTTATTCATGGAGCTGTTCCAATTCCGCAAAGTGCTGGCGCCGGAGCTGGTCCGGCTGCTGGCGTCGCTGCAGCAGCGGCAGATCTCGCCTGAAGACCTGCCCTCCATACTCAAGAAGGACGCGGTGTACAACGCCGTGGGACTGGCGGCCTTCGACTTGTACGACGATGTAAGTGCATTCAGTTTACACAACATTTCATACTAAGTATACTTATTATAGTTTCATACGGAGCCAAACCAGTGTTGCAGATATCAGAGAACAGAGGATCAAGTAGAATATCCATACTTCCATACTAATATTATAAATGCGAAAGTAACTCTGTCTGTCTGCTACTCTTTCACGCCAAAACTACTCAACGGATTTGAATGAAATTTGGTATACGGATAATCTAGGCCCTAAGAAAGGACATAGGCTACTTTTTATTGCGAAAAGGGGGTTGTAAGGGGTTGAAAGGGGGGTAAAAAGTTACTTTTCCACGCGGACGGAGTCGCGGGCGGCCGCTAGTTTAAATACTAAATGCATCCAGACACTGCACAAACACAAGTGTTTATCACACGAATGTTTGTCCAGGGTGGGGATCGAACCCACGACCTTTGGCGTATGAGGCAGGGTCTCTACCAAATGCGCAATCCTGCCAGTTGAACTTTAGTCCACAAGTAAGCCGTCCCGTTGGGATCTCAATTAGTCAAAAACACGTTGTGAATTTTTAAGAAGAAGTTTAACTATTCTCTGGAGTAAGTTTAAATTATTTTGTTGTCTGCAGGTGGACTTTGACGAATGGTTTACGAACGTTCTGAGCCAAGAGTTGAAGATACAGGACAATAACTATAGAATTATTAGGAGACGAATTTGCCAGTTAATAGGTAAGTGTTGTAACGTTGCACGTACATGTTTTAAAAAAATAATTATTATTTTTTATTTAATTAAATAATTTTTTAACAAATATTAATTTATTTACAATTTAATTTCTTTTAATTCTGATTTAATAAATAAAATACGTAATCAAATAAAATGTACAATATTTACAAATTTATTTATTTTAAAAATATTTAACCTCATTTAATTTATTATATTTTACTTAAGTAAATAAAAAGTTAAATAGGAATTTTAATTACATATTACAAAACTAATTATTTAAAAAAATAATTAACTATTACTAACTAATAACTAAACCCTATTATTACATTATAAAAATAAAATAAATAAATAAAATACAAATATTCTATCAATAAAATTATAATTAGCGTTCACACTTGTCGTTTCACCTTTTCCACTATGCTAAGGGAGAGTGAGCGACAGTACTCGCGCGCCCCGCCTTTGCCTTTTTTACATCTACGTCACAGTAGGTACTGGACGCGGCCCTGCGGCTGCGCACCAATCACGCCAGTCCGCCGCGCGCCCTGTTACACTGAACCCGTGCCGGTCGCGCACACGCAAATATTAACTGTCGTCTCGCGCGCTGGCACATTTAATAGAATAATCTGGTGTAAGGCGGACTTATAACTTTACACGCCAAACGTATTTTGAAAAGGCGTTTTGTAAGAAATTAGAACATATTATTAAATTTTAACCAACTTATTTGAAGTGAGGATTCCGCACCCACGTATTGGTAAGTAAAATTGAAAGTGTTTTAAAAATGTTGAACGCTAAAGATTTTATTTGTGTTACGATATTTAATAGGTGTTATAGTTGTAGCTTAGATAAATAGGAGAACGAATGGGCGATCCCATTCTGGTAATTTTCGGGGACGTAGATT